>JACMIF010002047.1:0-19967 GCA_014805445.1 Diplogasteroides magnus | reverse complement strand
GTGGCCACTTCAAAAAAGTTCACACCATATCGATTCTTGCTCATGGATTTTTTGAAAAAAAAAATTTTCGGCTCTTTTGTCGTCGGCTCTTTTGTCATACCCCCGACAATTGCTGTCGCGCCCACCCCATTTGGGTCCTCGACTCCCAAGGATTGTCATTATTTTTTTACGACGCAGTTGTGCAATTCAGCCTGCGTGGGTGTACTTGATTCTAGGCAGATGAGTACCATGCTTGTAGCTTTGGGTCCCTACAAAAGAACGCCCCCCCCTCTACCACAATGGATGTGAGACATATGGGAACCGGGGGTTTCGTAACCGGACATCTGGGAACCAAAGGACATCCTCCTATCCTACGATGGCTGGATATTTTTATCAATTAAGTATCCAGTAAATCCATACTGCTCCCAGTATCCATTATCCACATTATAGATCAGAGCTAGGCAGCGCGGCCCAACTGTCAGAATTGCGGGGGGGGGGGGCAGACACAAAATGATTAATTTAACGGAGCACGGACCTAAATTTACGATATTTTGCGAGGGCTCGGACTCAAAATTGGTAAATATTGCGTGGTATTCTAATAAATCCTAGGATGAGCATATCCTTGCCGTAGATACAACGGAAACAGCGTATAATTATTAGAATTTTGAGAGCCAGATGTGGCTCTCAAATAAATATGAAAATCAGATCTTTTCCCAAATGAAAGTCCCCAAATGTCATACACCCCCCATACACATTTGACCCCCACCGGTTCAATGGTTTGTTTGTCCCACTCCTTATCACACTCATGTCTCCGATTTCAACGCCAGGGGCCCGCGCAATGCGCCATTCGGAGAAATGGCTTTTGATACAGACAATGAAACGCGGAGATCGTACCGCTATCAGTGGGGGTGATAATAAAACAGATAATAATAGGGTGCTGAGGATGAAATAGGCGTGCGATTCACATTCTGAATGATTATTCATTCGGAGAGAGGGCGATAACGGCATTCGGAATCATCCCGATACTTTGACCCCCTACATTTCTCGGAATTTCATAAGAAGACGCAAAGAACTGCCATGGGGGAACCCCCTTCTCCGTCTCTCTCTTTCCCCTTTCTGGGAGTGCACCGGTCACACCATGCCACACCAAACGTGTTGGGCGAATGACACGGAGTCGCAACTCCTGAGACCGGAACGGTAATCCACACCCTGCAAGCATTTCGGCGGGTGGCAATATGTTTCACTGTATATACTGACAATTATTGGTTTCGTGAAACATAACCGTTCTCGTACTCAAACGCCAACCCTAGTGGCAATTGATCATTCACATGTTTCATGTTTATGTGTCGACTGCCGCCGGAAATTAGCACAGCGCTGCACAAAAAGGGGGAAGTTGTTGCAGTTTTATGGGAACCTACCAATGCAGACGGTCAAGATCACAGATCCGCCGCTTGTTTACTAAACAGAGCCACTGATCTAATGCTCCCTAGAGTGTTCCCATCATGCCACTATTTGAGCTCAGCTTAACTGATATTGGATGATTGGGGAGAAACCCTTGGTAGGTACCCCCCGAACGGTCGCTGTGCGATTAGAAGATCGAAAAGCCTCGGTGGCTAGAACCTCGTAAGAACCCCCTTGATTCGTACAGATGTATGCATCGATGCCCTTGTACGGCTGCTGTTCAAAGTGCGATTAGAAGATGGAAAAGCCCCGGTGGTTCCACGCGTGCGGTCAGACAATTCCCCTTAGTTCCTAGGACTATCACGCCCATCCTATCTACAAGCATGATACCCGTCAGTCCGGAACCGAGTACACCCACGCAGACACATCCGCACAACTGATTTACAATCATTGGGTGTCAAGGCCCTTATGTAGAGGGAAAGACTGACGTGTGAGAGACAAGAGAACCTTGGACAATGGCGCCATAACGGTGAGATGAACGGAAGCGCCATAATTGTCATTGGGGTGGGCACTTCGATTATGTTAGAAAAAAAACGACTCCCAGCCTCCGCCTAATTCATCCCTAGGGATCGTCTCTGCGAAGTGAGACACGACCTGGAAATGGAGGACGTAGATACGAAATGTGTGTCGTTTTTTCTAACACAATCGAAGTGCCCACCCTAATTGTAATAATTTTCATGGCTCCCCTGTTCTTTTCACCATTACGGCGCAAATGGCATTGGCGTTCTTGTCGTTCACCCAGGTAGAGACACCAGGGATATTATCTGACTATCCTGACTGATCACAAACTAAGTACTTCAAGGGGTCAAATCCTGCACGTTGAGCGCTTTCTACGAGTGATTTCACACGAAACCTGCCTCTGTTCTCGCAGGGGGCGCCAGCATGTCTCGGGCGGAAGCGACCGGTAGTTAATTAACCGGAGTGTCTAGGTGTGTCGTGAATCCTCATTTACCATCTCTCCTGAGCTCCGCTCTCTCATCTACGAGAACCCACAGCGCACCGGAGAGGGTTATGACGAAAATCGGTTCAGTCCATTTCGCCAAAGAACACCCCCCCCCCCAATGACTACATACAGAGAGAAAGTGAGTGCATACCGATCCCGATTTCGTTGATAGCTGACAAAACCGAATTTCGTAGTCGGGTATTCCCCCAAAAGCAGTATCCATCTAGATAAACTTCCTATTGAGCAAGATTGAGGGGTCAATCTTTAGCAATGGGGGAAATATTTCGCATTTTCGAGAACAAGGACACGAAAACTAGGCATACTGTTGACTTGTCGTGCCGATAAAGTAGAAGCAGTTTTTGACCATATCGTTCGTTAGTTTGAGGCCTTGGTTGTTATTTCCATATTTAGATGAAGTGAAGTAAAGAATAGAATGACTGCGCGACGTAAAAAACAAGATCTTTAAAAATCACGAGAGGAGTTGTGGACATTGATGTTTCTAAATCCGTGGAGAAAGTTCATTTCTAATTCGTCTAATCCGTTCGGAGCACTTGTCTACCCGAAGTAAAGTGACGAAATTTGACGAATGAAAAATGCACCTTACTACCGATTTAGAAACAGTAGTGGACGTAGATCACATAGACAGTCGTCATGCTGACCTTTCAAAACGAATCAAAATTAGAGTGAATGAGAAAAGACCGCTGACGTTATGAGAGCGGATCTTCTCTTTTTGGCCCATCATTCGTCATTCGTGCTGGTAAATTTTCGCAAACCATGCAATGCCACATCACTTTTCTCTCCGCAGAGGTCACCTTTGCCCTCTGATAGACAACGGTTCATATTAGAGAACAGACAACAAATTTCTGCAGTGGCGATAGTTACCGCAGTCACATGTTAAGTGATGCGCGCGTTTGCGTCAGAGTCCACTCAACTTTGATTTGTCCAACGATCTGTGACACCGTTTCCGAGGACTTTGGCCCATGTGGCAGTTGCACAAAGAGTTTGCAAGATTTTATCGCCAATTCATTTCTTTCGGGGTGGTATTCTTGAAGGGGCTCCGGTCATTTGGGCTAGGGACAACGGTAAAGAAAGGTAAAGGTGCTACCACGTCAAGCGTTAACGCTAGATGGGGCCCACCGGTAAGGCCCGCTGCTAGTAGAATTATGTAACCCTGCTTGTCCCAAGTGCTTCAGGGTATGTTACCTATCGAAACCGTAGTTATTATTACCAATCTACCGGCTTCCCGTCAGAAGGACAGAAAGCTTTTGTTGGTTAGGGACCGGGCATGGGTTAGGTTCCCAAAAATGTGTTTACTTATTGTCGTCCGTCCACCTCTTCCTCGTTAAATGTCGGCAGTTGCAGTTTCAGTTATTATATCGGGTCGAAACCTTCGAAGCTGAATCCGTTTCTCTCTCACACTAATGCATTACGTGGCGAGATAAAACTTGATTGGTAAGGAGCCGAGATATCACAACCATACAGCTACGATATCGTAACCAGTATATGAATAGTTTCGTCCGAGTTCCGTCCCAGGGTGAGGGGGTCACTACTAGGCCTAGTCACTACCGTACCCAGATGTTTGCTCCTAATATCGTAACGGAACTGATAACACGTGGTTCATCCGACCCTACATGGTGATACTCCATGTAGCAACTATGGGAAGGCAGAATGAACGCGAGCGTACTCTCTGTGCTCTCCACCGCGCGGTCATATCTGGTGTGTAGACACGACCGTACGATGGAGAGCACAGAGATGCGGATTGCACTCTCGCGTTCATTCTGCCTTCCCTAGTAGTAACTCTCAACGTTTTTGCAAACTATTGCGCAATCTTGCAGTGTGGGTGGAGAAGAAAAACGTATGAGCGAGGGATCTTCAATAGTATCCCATATCATTACGCCGAAACTGGTATGATGAATCATAGCTATCAATCTTGATCAATCTTTTCGTACTATTGCACAACTTGAGGGACCTAGGGGTGGAAACCATAACAGTAGCAATAGTGATTACAATTTCGAGAAGTTGCTCACTATTTACAGACCAAAGGGGCCCCTACCCTGTACAAATCTGGCCCATACTAACCCGAACACATTCAAAAGTTTTTTTTCACTCCTCCTTGAGCAAGATGGATGAGAAAATAGCTATTAAACCTATTGAACGCTGAAACTGGTATGGTGAATCATCGCTCCTAGATAAAATCTTTTTAGTTTTACCGTTGTTCAGCTCGAGGGACCTCGGGATGTAAAGCCCAACAGAAGCAATGTATGGAGAAGACTTTCAGGGGATGGATCGAAGACTTGAAGCCAAGTATTCGGAACGTTCAATAAAGCTTTCAATCTGGCCCATAACCCGAGCATTTTCAAAGAAAGGGCCTTTTTCACTCCATGTCGAGCTAGGTGGATGAGAGGTGAAACTATTAAACGACGAAACTGGTATGGTGAATCATTGCTCCTAGATAAAATCATTTTCGTACTGTTGTGCAGCTCGAGGGACCTAGGGGTGGAATACCACACCAGTGGCAGTCGTATGAACAAGAAGCGGTTTGCATCGAGGAACCAACATGAATCACCCTTAGAAGCTCAACCAGTGGGTTGTTCTGCATACATGCCTACGTCATTTCCTTTCTTCTGCAGCCTTTGTCTCTTCTGTGTACAAGCCCCGTGCAACCCTCTGCATACCATGTCGATGAGTCACTCCTGACTGAAGAGACGGGGAAAGATTAATGACCCCCGGGGTAGAATAGTCTTGGGGGATAAGGACACTTGCGCACAAGCTATAACTTGATCAGTTTCACGATTCGCAATCAGTAAGTTGATTGTTTCGACGAGACAAACATCCCTATCATCCCTAGTGTAGAGAAGCGATCGACTTTTGAAATGAATTTGCATTCTTTTCTATCTGACCACGCGAGCAGTTCCTACTCATGAATGATAGACAACCGTTCGCACTAGAGCAGAGATATATGCGTTCCTAAAGTCGATCCCTATTCCTTGATGGTGATCTCTTGTGAAACTCCCCGGTCTCTCAATGAAAGGGGATCTCCCATTGACTGAGGGCTACCGTACCCCCTTGTTTGTTCCGTTTGAGACATTCCGCTTTCTTCACGTGAACTGGAACACCATCGCATCGAAATCGTAAATGAACCAATCAACAGAGAAAACGGCATTGCACGTTGTAACCCTCATTATCCTCCCATCGCCAGAAGTCTATCATGGCCGATAGAAAGTTGAATTAGGGAGAATGCGGTAGTTATACCAGCGGATGATCAATTAATTTTTGGTCATATAACTTTTGTTTAGGGGTGTCGGCGATGAAATCAGCGGGAATTGAACCCATCCCTTCCGGACAAAAACCTGCCAAAGTAGACAGTAAACACTTTGGCACAGTAAACACTTTGGCACAACACAAATCACGTCGTCGTCTGCTGCAGAACGACCTTCTTATTCGTCAAAGTTCACGAAAAGCCGGTTTATTTCGCATCTTTTGGCACAGATTTAGGTTAGAAGTACCTATGCAGTTGAGGGGTTAAAGATAAATTTGCACAAGGAGAATCATTTCTGCATTTACTTACTGACAGGGAACGGAATCCATGCAGAAGTGTAAATTTCTGTCGTCTAATTCCCTCCGAGCTGTTGTCTCTCTCACGTGATGGACAACCGTTCTGAGGGAATTATACGACAGAAATGTGCACTTCTGATAGGATCCCGTTCCCTGATCACTGAAAAAAACTGAGGATAAAGCATATCTGTAGAGATTAGAGTCTTTGTTAGAAAGTGTCATCGGAATTGGGTCAATGCGACGTGGAACACAGTCAAAAAAATGTACACAGGTCCACTCATAATACTATTTGAATATCCACGAATCTTCAACAGTGGTGAAATGTTTGCTATATGAGACTCATAACACTATACCGTAGGGAATTCAGAAAACCGTGCCACCCCTACTTATTCGTTTAATACAGCGGAAAAAAGAAAAAAGAGGGATAGGCGGCCGTTTTTCTCGAATGACCCATCTACAGTTCTAAAAGGGCTAAACAATCTGCACAACCTAGCAAGAAAATCTGCATGTCATGGACATTTGGGGTACTGTGGCATTCACAAATTGCCATTTACAAACACGAAATATTGGATGTTTTTCTCTGTATGTCAAATGCATAAAACAACTTCCAAAAAGTCGCGTTACTAAATGACAGTTCTAGAATGTCACGTTAATGGTTAACGTGAATCACGAGTATTTGGAACGATAATTAGGAGGTATACTTTCTGCTTCAATTTCCGTTCTCGAAAGTCGTCACTGTAACGAAAGTAATTGTGCTTTCTTGACCAATTATAAATTTCCGGTCTATTTTACTCGCATATATTCAATTGTTCAAAACCCCGGATATGCTATACCTTTGGAGCAAGAGGTTTTTCAAGGTTTTCAAACGAAAAGTCACTCTATGCCATAAAATTGAATCTAACTGATTCCGATATATTCTTCCAATTTACCTTAAACTGCCTACATTATGAGGCTGTCAAATGTATGCCCTCAAATCGACAAAAACCTACAGCAACTAGGGATATTTCCCATAAATCAATCAATACGCCCAAGCTACCGTACCTTGGGAATGGTGATGGAGTCGATGCTGATGCATCCTTGAATCAGGATACACCGAATTGTCGCTATCGGCAGACGGTGTGCGAAGTCGCACAGATGCCGATCGTTAATCGCAATCTAAAGAAGAAAAAAACAATAACTATTTTTTCGACTCAATTTTTAAAATTTTTCATTACGACCACTTCCCGATTTTAATACTATTACCTTACCGAATAAACCACAACTGTTACCAAAGTCGCCATCAAAGCAATAATATATGGACAAGCACAGGTGGACTAAATCACCAGGAATCGAACAAATCTTCTTCTCTCTGAAACAAGTTGCCAGCCACATGTGGTGAATTTCAATTTCAATCATACACGGACAGGCTCGTCAAAAATAGCGAAGTGATTCTGCAAATGTCATGTGAGACACTCTGCATAGCATAAAATTTCAATTTTTGCAGTCCCATAAATTTTAAAAGGGAGTCGCTTTGCAAGAAATTTTTAAACTATGAACTCTGTCCATGAATGATTGCAATAGATGGAAATGATAAGAACCTATAGTGGTAATTATGGAACGGAATCCAGGCAGCAGTGCACATTTCTGTCGTCTAATTCCCCCGGAGCGGTAGTCCATCACACGAGAGACAGGCAACAGCTCCGATGTAATTAGACGCCAGAAATGTGCTATTATGCTTGGATTCCGTTCCCCATAGCGATAACGATATCAACCTATTATGGAATGTGCTAACCTTAAAATAGTTCTCGAATGCGCGGATGTGCAGGGTGAACTGCTCGCCGATGCTGAGAATGTTCGGATACCTGCAATTATTGCATAATGTTTCGATAGCTGTCACAGTCCTTACAATGTCCTTGTCAATGCATTATCAACCGCACATACGCGGTTCCCAAAAGGGTGCAGGGGAAGGGTTTATCAGTAGTCGCTTTATTTTTTGTTTGTAAGAAGAATCGCTTTTAACGCTGCCCGATCTCACTCCCATATTTATCTTTTCCGTGGTGAAAGAAACTGACAGGTGTATTATGCATCCTACTCGAACTGTTATACACACGTTACGTTTTTCTGTCTCTCTCATTTTGCGTGCTATTTCGTCGTATCTCTGACCAAACGGGGGTGATTTGGCATATGTTTCACAGCGACTATTTATTAATAAGTACCGTACCTCTCCTCCTTTCCCCAATCGTTGTTGATGAGCGTGTTCAGCACGATGCTGCGGTCTGGCTCGCCCGAGAACCTGCAAAAGCGAAACTTATTTTTCTACAGTAAACCTGATGAATTCATGAATCACCTAATCAATAAATCACTTTCTATCGTGGAACAGACGATGGTAAGAAATTCCTCAGATAGTATAAAGGCTACCACTCTTATTGTCTAGTACATACCTGGGCTAAGGTTTTCGACGGGCTAAAAATATTGAAAATCCAGGGTCCCAAGTCCAAAAAAAATTATTGAAAATTCCAGGGTGTCCTGTTAGTCTGCGAAATTTTTTTTCCAAATTCGGGGAGAGTTAGTGAAATAAATGTAATGATTTTCCATTTTTCGGGTCCCAATTTTCAAAAAGTCAGGGTGCCCAGTCTTCGACGTCGAGGGGTTAGCCCAGGTATGGTCTAATAGTAAGGCAAGGTATTATGGTCTGGCTCCACCGAGGACCTGCAGCAGAAATAGACTATTGTTCCGCAGAAACCTGGTGAATGCATGCAAGTCAATGAATCGTTTCACATCATGGAATTGACAATGCACGTCTAGCATCAGGGAGCAAAATAAAATATATTAAATAAGTGATACGATATGTTGTGCAAGATCAATACAAATGGTTGAAGTACTACATAAATTATGATCTCACTACGCAATCTATTACAATGGTACAGCATCACAGTCTCATGTCTTACAGAGTAGAGAATAAGGTTTGCAGCATAGTTCAAATAGTCCATGCGGGGTGGGCCTGCGCCGCGTTAGGTATGGCCAAATTTAGGGTCAATGTCACGTTGGGATTGCAATTTTAGACCAACGCCGCATTGGGTACAGCCAAATTTTCGGGTTAATGCCGCATTGGGTATGCGTTTTCTGACGTACTATTTGAACTATGGTTGGCAGTTGGATTATTTTTCGGATATGTTTCACAGCTCTTATAAATTCAATATAAGTAGCGACGGTGAAACATATCCGAAAAGTAATCCAACTGCCAACCTTAGTAGAGAACTATGTTAGTTAGTGCAAGCCATTGTGATAGACGGAGCAGAGTTATTGTAAAAGACTATTTTACCACAGAAACCAGGTGAATGCATGCATCACCAAGTCAATGAATGTTTTTCAATCTTGGGAACGACGATGGTATGAGGAAATGCACCATAGAAGAAAAGACCTATTAAAATTAAAGGAAAAAGAAAATTTGTGACGATGACTAACCAGCAATGGTGATTTTTTCAAGCCCTTATTCTTGCGTAATTTCGCAAACGAAAATAGGTTGCCTTATTTTAATCTATCAGCGTGATCACTACTTCTCGAATCTTGAATGGATTTCTTAAAAGCAATTCGAACAATTCACTACCCATCACCCTCCGGGGAGGTCGAATCGATTTTCAAAACTCAATTTAGAAAAATGCAATACTCACCACCCTCCGGGGAGGTCGAATCGCGGGTTGACGTGCAGGGCGACGTTGTCCCTGTGGTCGCCGTTCACCAGCAGTCCGCAGCACATGTCGATGCCGAATCTGAACCGGCGTTTATTGATTTTCTCCTCCTACAGTAACCCGTTTCTAGATGTGAAATGTTGATGATTGCTTACTACCCTTTCATGGCTTGTACAACATAAAAATCATCTTTTTCATCCTACATTTAATAAAGTTTAAGTCACACAATTTGATAGCACTTGCTTGCAGAATTGAGGCTGAGGATGATCTAAGTTGATGAAAAACTACTAAATTCGCTCAAAAATGACAGCAAGAAACTGCATCTGGATATACACGAAGTTTTGCTAATAATTACATTTAAAACGCTGTTTCAAACAGAAGCATTTGAATTGTGCTGGTTCATTTATCGCTCATTATTAGCCTTTACATGATTTTGTATGCTGTACTTTTGAACTTTGGAATCGGGATGCCTCCCTCTCATTCCCTTTCCTCCCCATTCATTAGTTCCTACTCATCCCCTCCGAGGCGGTCGCTTGCCTCCTTCCCTCGTCTCGACCAAAAAGGTACCCCCCCCTCCTCTCTTGCCTACCGTACCCCATCCTCGCCTACCGTAACCCACTTACTGCATCCCCCTTTCAGCCTCCGCGTTCAAAATGGCATCCGTTTCTACAATAACCGCCGTTGGCGGAGCGAATTCAACGATGACTGCCGCTGGTAAGATGTCTGGCCCACCGCATTCCCGAACTAGGAAACTACCGTACCCCTTTCAGCTCCTGGATCAACGATGACCGCAGCCGGAGGCGCCCGCTCGTCTACCATGACCGCCGATGGAGGATTCCCACAGGGAGCGAGCTCTATGATGACCGCCGCCAAGGGACCGGGTACGGTAGCGAATCCTGGACTATGGTATACAGTATACCGTATATTCTAGGTTACTGTAGTGCAGTGTAGGATTACGGTAGGGATACAGCAGTAGGGTTACTTTACGAGGAGCTTCAGCAGAAATACCCAAATCTACCGTAATCATACCACGCTTCAGGATCCACGATGACCGCTGCCAACAAGAGCGTGATCGCCCCGACCACTGGCTACATCGGAGCGGGAGGAGGGGGCGTTGCAAAGTCCGGCTACTGCGTGCCCGGCGGTTCCGGATTTGTTGGTGGAGGTGAGACCGCGGCGCGACCGCAACGCGTGCAACGGCGGTTGTTTCAGGCGCGGGACCCGCCAACAAGTCGACGTACCTCGGTGGCACAACCAGCAAGGTCCAATCTGCGTACCTCGGACCAAAGTGAGGAAAATCAAGCCAAGTCAAGATCCTTCTCCTCCAACACAGACCCCATCCTACTCTGCCCATTGTGACCTATGATAAAATGGTCGTATGAATGCTATTTATGTGCGAATTGAACGGATTACATTCCAAGTTACAGTGATTACAAAGTTTACATATCCGACCCGTTTCCTATGACGAACGAGGTTATTCAGCTATGCCAAAAAGTTCTTGGTCTTGAAATCATCTAGGTTCCGACCGCGACACTACTGAATTCAGTTATGAGAGCTCGCTTCGAGATCAGTAGAGTACCCTTATCAATCGTACTTTTCATCTTTCTCGTCATTCCTCACTGGGGAGCCGTTGTCTATGATGAATTGAAAGACGACCGCTCCCCAATGCGGAATGACGGCAAAGATGAAAAGTGCGATTGATAAGGGAACCCTAGAGATCAGCTTCGGAATAAAGACACTTTGGGACATTCATTCATTCCGGTTCTCGTTTTGAAAGGTTGTTGAGATGAGAAAGGCCATGGAATACAATTCCGCACTGATTTAAAGAATTCCTTTCCGAGCTCGTCGCCGATTGGACTAGACGGACTCTAGTACATTGTAGGTTACTGTAGAATACTGTCGGTTACCGTAGGATTACGGCACGGATACAGTAACCTAGAGTAGTAGGGTTACTGTAGCTGAATTCTATACTACAGTAACCTACGATGCACGAGCAACTATTCCAATTTTAACGGTGCCTACGGGCCCACATGGAGCACCTTGTCATAGCTAGGGAAGCTATATTTGAATGTTTCCTGTACCCTGACGTATTAAAGCCCCATTGGCACGTCATGATGACCTCATAATCTGTTTTACGGCCCAGTATACGGTATACAGTGTACACGCTCACCTGGTCTCGCCCGACTCCTCCCTGCTGCGCACGCTCCCCCGCAGCACGACCGACTGCCCGGGACGCAGCGCGAGGTTCTCAACAACGGGAATCACCTGAAAAGTGTTCATTATTCCAAATCACGGACTTTCTGCTGAAGCCCGGACTCTGGTAAAGGTTACTGTAAGATCCCGGTAGCGGAGCAGTGGCTACTGTAGCAGTATGGCGCACGCAACATAAATATCAAAATCGCCCCAAACTGACTTCTTCAGTCTTCCAACCCTTTGCTAAATTCACTGATAAAACGAAAGTACAAGTTGCAGACGAATAGACAGTTAAAAATACCGGATCTTCTACTAGGGGCCGCATTTCGGAAATACAGTGCAACTGTTCTGTTTCTACTCATTCTCTCTGACTTTCATCATAGAAAATCAGTTGGAATCAGTGAACAGACAGCTATAGTGCACTTTATTTCCGAAAATACAATCCCTATCCTCTACAGCGATGAACAGCTTATCTCCAGCATATTACTCTGTAGGATAGCGCCATGACGGAATTTAAAAGTGTGTAACTAGAAACTTTTCACTTTTAGGTTCATTTTCGAACAATTAGTCGACGTGTTATTTGATCAACAAATATGGGGGACATGTCAAATATGGCTTTTTCAATAGTTTTCGCACTCGTTCTATTCACAATTCACTAATGAGCAGTTTAGTTAATAACCTTAAGGTTACGATGGGCTTGAGCTATCAGTGAAACCAAGTTCAGATCCAAATTTACACCACCTGCAAAAACAAGGAAGTGGCGGGAATCGCAATGGCGAAACTATACCTGGAAATGAAACTAGACACAGCAATGTACAACTGTGCTGATGTAGCAAAAAGTGGCTAAACATAGAACACATTGTACATGTTTGTGCGGTTGCTTCACCTCCAGGGCATACAAGGGCAGTGTTCGTGTCAAAATTATAATCTCAGAGTGCCTCCAATACAAGATGCGTGCTTTGCAGAGTGATTATCACAAAAATTGACCAATTTCAACTGTGAAATTGAAAGCTTTCGCTCTACAACGTGCCTCCGGTAATATTTGCAGCGTTAGTTCGTTATTTTTGACGACCTTGGTCATCTATGCTCCTGGGTATTAGACAACAACGAAAGAGTTAAATACCGGATTCTCCAATGTGGTGTACTGCTCGTCGTCGGCCTCTACCGGCGGTGCTGAGGCCATCTTGAGTGGGCTTAACGAATTAATCAAGTGAATATTTCGAAATCAGGTTTTTGCGCGTTGCGCGGCAGAAGAAATGACATGATTTGGCAAGCGTTATCAGTTAAACCGTGGCAAAAGGCGAAAATAAGGAGGTAATCAAGTTGCTCGACAGAACAAATGGAGGGATTTGATGATAGTCATCAATTAGACCTTGGCCTACAAAGGAAAAATGGTCACTTACACGTGTTAGAGCTGCACAATCCGAAAAAAACTAGTTCCGCAAGGGAAGAAATGACCTAATCTGATAAGAATTCCGGTTGAAACCCGGCAAAAGTGGAATTGAATCAGTGTGAATGGTTGCGGCGACAACGACAACGCGAAGTTATGACGAGGGAAAGAAAGAACGGGAAGAAAGAAAGTGCGCATGAGTCAAGGTTGCCAAACATTGCATGTGCAACGTATTGCTCGCGAGTAGGGTAAGAATTTCCAAGCGAAAGTACACTTTTCTGTCATCCAATTCCATCGGAGCTGTTGTCTCTCTCATACGATGGAGAACCGCTCCGAGGGCATTAGACGACAGAAAAATGTACATTCGCTTGGATTTCGTACAATACTCACGAGATTTGTCATTGCGAAATAACCCGCAGCCGCATACGAAAAGCAAACAAACACAAAATGAACGATGACTCACACTACAAATCAGAGATGCACAGTAGTTACTACAAAGTACAGCACCAGAGAAGCGAGCGAAATTCGCTAGAAAAAATTGCGAAGAAAGCAGCAAACGCGAAGTTTGAACCCGCGCACTTACAGAAACGTCAATTTGCTATCCGAATCGCAAACTGAGTATTTTCCAAATTTATCATTCCGCTTCTTTTATTTCGCACGATTTTCACATTTGAAATTACTTTAAATATTCTTTCTCTATTTCGGAAGAGAATATTAAGCAGAAAATTGATGTTCTCATCGTGTTTGCCGATAAACCGGGCAAAATGCAAATCTGTATCACGGCAATGCGTTCTCTTCCAAAAAAAACGATGTAAACGATCCATATGGGATGGTTGACAGATGAAGTGCTTTCCCGGTGGGAGTACAACGACTTTGACCAAAAATCCGACCTGGCTCAGCATCAGACGAGACATTCATCGCTGTAGACAACCAGTCAAATGTCATGTATCTGACTTTTCCAGTCGGCTCAGGAGTCAATTTCCCGGAATTTTGGAGCCAATACCTCATTAAACTAACTTCGGATGGTATTGTACAGTCTGCAAGCACGACTCGGTAATCCCTTCGATTTCAGTATTTTCCTCTGACCGGTGCATTTACCCAGTGATTTAGAAATCCTAATGTATACTCCTCTGATCATTTCATCCAAAGCTGATTCTCCAGTCCCTCCAAGCGGATGCCGACCCACCTGCCAGCTCTATTATTCAGATACAGCTAATTTATTTTTCCGCTTACGAACAGAACATCTGCCCTGCGACTGTGTGCTCTCTGTGCATTCTCTAATCCGCGAACACTTCCCCTTATGGGTTAGAGTGTAATGTTTCCCTTCATTCGCCCTCCTCACGCCTTGGTACATGATCTTAAGTTAAGACCTTGGAAGTGATAAAGACATAAATACGCGTGCTATTTCATCGTTACTCTGACAACTGACATGTGTTTCAACACCAGATAAGCAGGCTGACTGACGAACAGGCCTACAATAACGTGTTCACTTTCTAACGGTCCAGCTCTTGCCCACAGTTCATAATTCACGCGGCACTCTCGCTATCGTATGTTAGCATACTTGAGCCAGTGAACAATTGCACATCTTTCCATTTCTTGGTGATGGTGCAAATTAGCGTATCTATACTATTTTATGCGAGAAACAGCATTTCTCATTCATCGATTCTTACTTTAGGGTGTCGCTATCAGTGTAATTATCAGTAGTCCAATCGCTGCGGAGCGGTTGCCTCTCTCATGTGCATATCATTTTTAAAGACAACTGCCGGAATTAATTAGACGAATTAGAAATGAACATTGTCGTTCAACAGCCCTTAGTGCAAATGTTCATGGTGCTACTGTCTTTTTTGCATCAGCCCGAGTGTTGGAACTGCCATGTCTCTTGATCAGTGTTCCGCATGATTCACTAGTCTAGCTATTGACTGATACGCCAGTACTCAGAGCCTACTCATGCAACATCGGAGAAGCTGAGGCCACACAATGAGGATATGATCGCAAGGTGTAGGACAAGTGCACCGGCTGCTAGAATTGCCGGTAAACTGTCCGTCCTAACTATGGTTGGCAGCTTGACAACTCTGAACATAACCCATAAAGTAGAGCAAATTGTCAATAATATTTGTTTACGCTCTGATATTTTTCGTTTCAACTTTTCTTCAGTTCTATTTGGTAACATAAAATAAGTTGCTTCCTTCGGGATATCAACACCAATTTCAGTCTTGAGACATACATATATCCCTTGTGAAACATATTTTTAATAATTATGTTTCAGGACTACTCTTCGTCTTCTCTTCGACTACTCTTCATTCGTTTGACATGTCAGATTCATCGAGCGACCTCTTGAGGGAACCTAATCTGGAGAATTTGCTAAAGGACGCTGGAATGTCGACCTACCCTCAGGTGAAAGTCGTTAAATAAAATAGGGTGTCACATTTCGGCTGTTGCGAACTGTTCCATCTCTAGATCTCCAATGGAGTGGGTTGACTAAACGGCAGTGCATATCCGAAATTGGACAAACATTGCCGTTTGGCGCTTTCATTTTCACACGAATCGTACCTGGAGTCTATAACAGAAGCAATTTTCTGCCCCTAGGACATAACAATTCAAACGTCTTTTTATGCACACCATCATATGCCATCGTGATCATCCAGTTTCAATAAGTCTGAAGAATTTTTCAATATTAGTTGCAAAATGCTGCTCGAGACGCTCTGTTCATTCTTTATAGTTCCTTTCTGCTACACTCTCTCAGAAGATCCGTTTTAAGAACCTCCAAAAAGAGCTCAAAGAAGCGAATCGGCAGCTGTTCGACCTCAATCCACAGAAGCTGCGCCAATTCTGGCATCATGCAATGGTCAGGAGTCTGTTGAAGGTATTATTCATGTTCATTCTGAGTTGAAAGTCAGAATCGAATTATTGTGCTCAAAACATATTCAAAAACGTGACTGGCATGCGTACCATTTACGAATGTACTAAAGTGAATATCGATTATGTAGAAACTGGTATAAAAAGTGTTTCAGTCCAAGGCCAAGGCCATCTCTCGCAGTTTGCCACCCGTAGAACATGTGGTGTACAAGCAGTGCGAGGAGGACGCCAAGTCTCTCGTCCAACTGGGCAGGTAATATTGCACTACTACCGTTTCAGGGTTTCTAAAATGGTAGTAATTTACTCTTTAGATACACTGCATCGTTTGAGAACCGGTCTCGCGAAATGAATAGTTTTGCCCATCCGAGTAGTAAAGTGCAATTTGCATTCGTTTAATGCACCCGGAGCGGCTAACCATCGAACGTGGAAACAATCGCTCCGTGGAAATTAGACGAATGACAAATGCACTTTACTATCTTTTTATAACCCCACTAACTTCACTACACTCATTGTTTATCCGAACCTCATTTACTATCAATTGTGATGGTGAAAGCTATTCAAAAGCACAAGTGTAGGTCAGACGCTCGGCGAAATAGAACAAAAAATATGCTATCGGCAGTCTGTCAAAAAACGTAGTGAGCGTATTGGGTATAACAGTTCAGTTAGGATGCATAATAGATTGTGTCTTCAAGCTTGACAAGTACAGATGTACAGATGACATATGTCCTTTAGGTGCGTCGTTCGTTTGCTGAACGAGAGGGATCGAATCAAGGCAGAAGAACTGGAGTTGAGAAGGAAGGCTAATGAAGAGGTGACAGACAACAGCGCCATGGTCATTTGCGCAATAATGGTGAAATGGACATTTGCGTCGTGATATGGCGGCACTTCACGACTGTGGCGTAAATGTCCAAGGCGTCATTGTTGTCAATTTTCACAATTTAGAGGCATCCAATAGTTTTCACGCTCTCTCGCGTGAAACATATTCAAAATCATAGATATGGTCAGAGAAACGACGAAATAGCAGGTAAATTTGAGAGTGCACAGTCGTCAGCCAGATGGAGTGTGTGTACTCGGAATATCAAATTCGTTTTCCACAATAATAATATGCATCTATAGTTGGAATCCATCTTATCAATATAGCATAGCCCTCATAGAGAATTTCCAATGTTCTTTCACGTCAAGAATGTCAGTTTTTCAGAGCCAACTCGCCTTGGAGCGGCACCTCGAAGACTTCAACGAGACTATACTGCGATCGAACAGCTACTTTCGTCCACAACTGCTACCTCACATGGAGCCAATTAATCGCGGTGGACTACCCATCAACCGCGTCTACCAGACCTCAGCCTGCAACGAAGCACAGAGATCGCAACAAAGCGTTTCCGAGCCCCACAACATGCCATTTGTTCAAAAATTGACCAGAAATTGGCGTTTTAACCCCATTCGACCCCAGCTCCGGACCAAGTGGCTCAGCCGCCAGATGAAGCGGCGGAAGCATATGGACGGAATCGCTTCAGTGAACGGCAACCAAAAGCTCGTTGATGACGTCTCGATCAACCCGGGTCTGGAGCTTAGAGGGGAAGGTCACGGCCGCAACATCTCGGACCAGAATAGTCTCCAGCGTGGATCGCAGCCGGTCCTCGATCAGGGGTTCCGGGAGCAGGCACTGTCCTCAGACGTGGGTGAGTGGCGGATATTGTTGACAACATGATTACTTTTGCGCTTCATAAAATATATACATTGAAATTTATGATAGCATTGAAACATATGCGAAAAAGCAAGGACCTATAGCTAACAAACATCTTAATTGCAGGGCAAGGGCAGAACCGTTCATTGTCATCGCGCAAGCTCGTCAGTCTGATGTTGAAGAGATACATGAGAGTGCGCCATCAAAGGGGGAAGGGCAGGAAAAGAAGTGAGACTCATTCTAAATACAACTTACAGTGATAATGTGCAGTGCGTGCATTTTCCGAATCATCTTCAACACTGTCTACTTTGGCTCGCTCCTTTCATAGTTGCGGGCTTTATTCTTAGCGCATGTATACTAGGGTTGGCAGTTTGTATGCGAAATCGGTTATGTTTCACTGAAACTATAAATTAAGGTTATATGGCCTCAGTGAAACATAACCGATCTCGCATACAAACTGCCAACCCTAATGTACACAGAAAAATACAGCCAATTTTTCACCATTTTTTGTTTTAAACTGCCATATGTGGCAGTGTTGCTGCAGTTTTTTCAGTGTGTATTCATAAACAAAAGCTGAGAATCTTCGTCTTAACTCAGCTCCCTTGCAGACGTGTCGTCATTTGAGACGACTCAGTCATCTGCCTCGGGCACCACTCCCAACCTCAGCCTGCCTAATCTCGCGGCCAAGTACCTGCACTTCTTAGGTAAGGCAATAGAATACGTCGTATCTATTAGGGTGGACAAAGTAGGAATTTCTGCTTGCATAAGCGCGCCGGCTTCGTTATAGCCAACTTGTTCTCTCGTTACATCTCGCATTTGTTATTTGGCGATCATTGAGTTTCACATCAATCATAAATATTCGCATAATTGAATTCAAACAATCTGAGCTTGCTAGGCTTGTTTGTTGTAACCCTCTAATTCATGAAAAAGCAACAAAAAAACACCATTATCGTGGAAATTAGGGTATCAAAACGGTAACTTGTTTAAGGCAACCGCATCCACAGCAAGAGTCTACCGGGGGAGTCCTCGTGGAAGTCGAACACTGCCAAACTAGTCGCAATCCAGGAGCACTTCTCACTCGTGCACAAGTGCAACCAGTACTTCAAGTTGATGAACGACGAGAACGAGGGGTGAGTTAGGGTAGGGATTAGGGGTTCTAAAACGGTAAATTTGTCGCCATTCTTCTCCGAATTACAATTTCCGAAAATGCGTTCCCTGGTTGATAAATAGTTCGTCAGCGATGGGTGATGCTTTACAAACTGATAGGAAACAATAGTCATTTTCCCCGTGTTTTCCCGTGTGAAGAAATGCTCCCTCCCCTTTTTAGCACCCTCAAACAACTTGGTTTACCCGTCGACGTGCGCTCTCCTCACGTGTCCGCGTCGCAGGTGAGGTCTTTTTCTTGGGTGAAAGACAGGAGGACGTTTGCGCCATTGTGGTGAAGTGGACAGATGCGCCATCAATTTATGCATCACATGCGCAAATTTTCATGGCGCTATTGTCGTTCACCCTTGATGACATCGATATTCCCAGTACGCACCAGAATTCTGATAACGACTGTGTGCTAAGTATACCAAATGATCGGGACGTTCAATTCATTCAGGAGGAGACCATCCTGAAGGACGTCCTGGATATGGTCAACGATTTTGCAGTAAGTACTCTTACCCTGTTGACCATGGCTATCAGCAATATAATGGCGATGGTGACGTCATATTGCCATCGATGACGTCTATGACTAATTATGTTTGAAAACCACAAATATATGAGCGTGATATATGTTTCAATCTCTGCGTTTATTCGACTCATGCGATCGGACGTTGATTTGGAGTACGCTTCTATTAGGTTGAGCCACAAGTATTTACAATCGGATTTTTCAGCCCACATATTGTTCCTGATCTCTAACCAGTATTACCATAGTATGCCTACATCAGCCCCATACAACAGCCACCTCCACTCACCCTCCCTCTCCGCAGTCACTCGGGCGCGATTTTTCAAACTTGGCAGACCAACGGCTCTCGGAGCGATTTTTCTTTAATTTTCAGCCGCATTTTGCGCAAAGTAGATATAGAATCCAACTCTCAACTGATACTTATAGCCAATTGAACGGCCTTTACGCCTGAGGGGTCTGCTAGCTCAAATATTTTTTTTCACGGAGTTATGGTCGAAAAACCAAGACTATTCGAAAAAGCGTCTAAATGCAGCTAGCCACATGTGCTTCACAGAATAAGCGTAGAATGG
>JACMIF010002046.1:0-19969 GCA_014805445.1 Diplogasteroides magnus | reverse complement strand
GATCAGTCAACGGGGATGTCCTCAATGTCAGCCAGCAAATGCACACTAATGTTTACTTTAATATGTACACCTCCGTTTGGTAGTCCGAGAACATGTTGCCCCTTGGTCCTGTCCTTACATTGTACTGATTTACCCTTCTTGGTCAATATTTGATGTTTGAGTGGCCAGTTTCCTCTCTGTACGGCGTGTCGTTAGAAGTTTTCAAGAGGACAATTTATTGAGAAGTGCAAAGTTACGACGACGTGTTATTTAGAATGCCCGACTATGATGGTAGTGAATGTGTGCATAATGATCGGTTGTTTGCGGGTTTAGCAATAAAGCAGCGTTTATGTAATAACTTGTGAAGTGGGAAGCATGAGGGAATCTCACATCTACAAGTGAAAATATGCAAGATATCAAAAGATCCTAATATTGGTAGAACATCAAGACACTATCCAGAAATCACCAAAGCTTTTCTAAATGAACACAAAAGCAGGTTCATGAGGATACACATATATTTGCTCCACAATGCTAAACGAATTATTCACGGAACATGAATAGCGAAACCATTATGATATTCACAAATAAGCTCAGTGCGGCGGAGGATTGAGTAGTTGTTTGAACCTTCTGAAAATAGCGTATGACCACTATGTTAAAGATAACGAGCAACCAACCGTAGTTGTTGGTGTTGTTGGATTATCTGACGATGCAGTATTAGTAGTACCAGTAGTAGCACCAGAAGTTGTGATGTCACTGCTTTTGCACTCGTGCAGGATATCAGTCCATTGTTGCAAAATACTGAGACCGTTACAACTTTCAAAAGTTACGAAAACGATTAGCGAACCTGGCTCCGAGGTTCTTTATCTTTGTTCGAGCGGCAGGTGACATAGTGAGATCTGGAAACCGTTTTCCGCCCACGATTTCGGGGAATATCTGAAAAGATATTTTTGAAAGCTGGCTTTTGTGCCCTGTCTACGTGAGTGTGTTACATATGCGGCTAAGAGAGCTCAACCATTAACCCACATAATTGTAAGTTGCATTGAAGTCCTTCCCCCATCCAGTCAACACTGTATTGTTCACTCCGTCGATCAGTGTATACTTCGAGTTGTCGGCTGCTGACGGCCATCCGGGGTTACTGCAAATTCACTAGATGATATATATATTTTAAAATTAGAAGAATCTTCAACTCACAAGTTCTTGGCGAAGTCCGTCCACGTCTTTCCAATGTAGTCAGCCACTACGAGGTCAAGCGGCCTAATAAATCATACAGTAGTTCACCTTGTCTCTTTAACAATGAGGGGAGGATCGGATGCCATTCCCTTCATTATCAAAGGTACACGACGAATCAATGTATATCTATAAGAAATTGTAAAGGGAAACATACGTGATGCCGCCCGCCTTCTCAGCTTTCGGCCAGAATTTCGTGTAAACCCATATGAAACACAGCTCGGCGACGTGCGGAACAGCTGAAAGGAAGAAGGAGAATAGAAATCTGCTTAGCAAATAGCGGGAACGTACGTATCCAATTCCCCACAGTTCGATTCTCACAGATGGTGCTTGGGTGGTTGTACGTGTAGAAGAACATCTCCTTATGACCGTTAGCGAAATACCTTGACAACAGTGACCAGATACGAGCAAGATAAGGAGATATGCGACTAACCAGGTTGCGTCTTTCAATGTAGTTGATTCAAACATTCCATTAAACGCCTGAAAAATTCCATATTATTTTAATATCTGAATAAAAACATTTTAATGAGACATGAAACCCACATATACAACGACTTTCGCCCATCCCAAATGATCATCATCAGCCAGTGGAAGTAAGCCAGATTGTGTAGCAGACATATTGGCCATTGCGATTATGGTTGACTAAAAGGTCGCGAATGCTAAATATGGGCAATTCGACCATATGCTCACCTCGTTCAATTGAGGGAACACAAGTTTGAATAGAATGGGAAGTGTGAGCGGGCCGAACGAGGACAGATCTCCGGTGACGAATTGAGGCACTACAATTTAGTTTCGTGTTATAAAAATAAATCGAAATATACAGAAATAAGTCGCTTCATCGTGAGTGTGGCCCATCATGATGGGAAGATTCGGACGCGTCTTCGCGAGAACCTAAACAAGAAGATCTTCATGGATGTTCATTTGTTCAGAATGATGCCGATCCCCAAACCTCGGGAGTATCCGGAAGAAGTGTTCCGTCTATTCCTGCCGCCCAGCTGTAGAAATCCGTCTGGAAAAAAATGAAAAAATATTATTATGAAAAAGTAAAATAATAGTTATATTTCCGGAGTAAAACACATACCCAGTCATGTTGATACAACTCCTTGGCGGTCTTGTTCGCCAAACAGTCAGTGAGCATAATGTCCAGATCAGGAGAACTGACCCACGTGGCATTGGAGATGTCACAGACCTAATAATCAGCATTGTTTAATGTCGTGATCCTCATCGACGAATATTCACACATCAGGCTTCAGACTTACTTTCTGAGCTCTATCTTGGTGTACGCCACCGAGAATTCCAGTCGGCTCCGGTGGTTCCACCTCGATAAGTACATTTCCCGACTCTTGAATGATGCCATGGAAGAGACCTATAATATACTAAGTTCGAGGAAATCGGATGAAGATTATTCAATGGCAATTGTCCATCAAACAAAGACAAAAAAACGAAAATGTTTCGTTGGAATTGCATACCTCGAGATAAGGGCGACAAGCTCAATGTAGACACTGCAGCACCACCGGAGCTCTCGCCAAAGATCGTCACCCTGTTGTAGCCATAACCTGTTATCAGTAAACAATCCCATGCCCGCAGCTAAACGTTTTGGCACTTTGTATTATGTAGCGATGTGTACGGATTATGGCCGCTTGTCTACAGAAATCAGTACGCCAATTCGATGCATACAGTAGTGGTAGGTTTCAAACTGACCTTTTGGGATCTCCTCCGTAATATGCGATCTCTTCTTGCACCCAATTGAGTGCCATGAGCATGTCGAAATAACCTCTGTTGGGAGGGAAGGTGTCCGTGTAGGTGGTGAAAAAGCCTGCAGAGATTTTTATTCTCTTCCGTTATGAGGAGCAAACATTTGTCGGCAGGAAGCGGATATTACCTTGCATTGAGATTCGGTACTGCATCACGACGACAACAACTTCTCGATTGACGAGGTTGCGAATGGCTCCCTGTTCAAATTTTCGTCAAGCATGAATAATGAGAAAATGACTGACAATGGAAACATTACCTCGAATCTGTACATGTCCGCTCCGCCAACAACAAAACCGCCACCGGGAATGTAGACCATCACAGCATAGCTGACGTTGTTAGAAGCCTGAAATGCTACAATCAACATTGCAATCATAAACGTCATCGTTGCCTTTGGCGTGTAGACGTTGAGATACAGACAGTCCTCACTGACTGCATCAGGTGGACCTTGATTGGGATCGACCACTTGAGGACATCGAGGCCTGAACACCTGCGACTATCGGAGAAACAGATCAGTATTCTATAAGAAGTACAATCTGAACTAACGGATACTGTGTAGCATTTACAACCGTGCCATAGGAACAGACGGGATGAGGCAACTGGAAAAGAAAGAAACTGAAGAAATAAGACAAAGAAAAAATGTTCACCTTGAATCTCAGCTTTCCTAGTGGAGGTTGTGCAAATGGAACGGCGAGGAAAACATCGGCTTCTCCGTAATACAGTTTGCTGGTGTCATTGCCCTACATCGTCAATTCTTTGTCCGGAAATCTTTCCGTTAAATACCAAGTTGTGGTGGAATCCCTCCACTGTTCCTCGCGGTGTGGTCACTCGAACAGGGTGCTCTCTCACACCCTGACAACGAACATGAAAAATCAACAAAGAGAACGACTTTACCACTTCTGGAATATCTGAGACTGAGCCAGCGCATACGACAATCAGCTGAAGAACGTAAATAACCTTCATTGAGGCTCCGCTAAATGAAGCCCACACTGTGAAATGTTGTGCTTGGGCCGATTCTTTATCTAATTTTGAAGTGTGTGCCTTTATCAGTGTGACTCGAAGTTGGTTGGATCTAAAGGCACGCAAGGGACACGCTAGTATCATAGAAAAGTCGTAAAATCACACGGATGTCACATTTACACTTTTTATTGTATCCATCTTCACAAATAAATATTTCGTCGCCGCTTTATTACAGATAACAGATAAATTTGAATACTCATTGTCAGTTCCTCGCTAGAATCGCTAAAACGATTGAGAGTACAATTGTCATCGGAGGTAGTAACGGAGACGAATTGGTCGTCGTTTCGATTGTGGTCACAGGAGTCGTTGGAAGAATACGACCGCAGACTTTTTGTGCAGTCTGCCATTGTTCCAGCACCCTGAAGATTACATTTTACATTTATCTCCAATGACTTACCATTGGTGAAAGATTATTCCTGATGCAACAAGAAATTCACTAACTTCTTTCCCGTAGCCGCAACTTTCTGGGTTGCAGGAGCTGATGTAAGGAGGTTCGGCCATGCTCCGCCAATCATCTTTGGAAAATCCTGAATTTCATCGTATTTCACTGAATGAATAATATTCGCCCATTAATCAGAAGCCGTATCAAATGAACAGCTAAACTAATTCGAATATTACGATATTGAAGAGTTGATTGTAGTCCTTTCTCCATTGTTCTTGGCTTGGGTTTGTCTTTCCGTCAATTTCTCTATACAGCGCATTGCTCGTAGCTGGTTTCCAGTTGTTGTCTCTAAATAAACCATCAATAGCAGGAATGTACAAGTTCATACGTAGAGGAGAAATTGGCAGCCTTTGCGAAGTTTGTCCAAGCAGAGCCCATGAACTCAGCCATATCGCGATCTTCCTTCCTGGAGTTTTTCGATGAATTCTGGCATCGTGAGCTTGCAAACCTGAGAGTTCCGTTTTTGTCAGCTTGTTGCCATGTGTTAGCATTGAAGAATATGAAGCAAAGCTCGGCAGCGTGTGGCACAGCTGAATGTCGTGGATCTTTCATTTCCCATATCCATGAATATTTACATAATCGAAACAAAGAATAATAGAATACTGACGTCGCCATCCGTCTGCTTCTCTCATCTCACAGACTCCGCTTGGGAAGTTGTATGTATATAAGAAGAGGTTGTTTCCATTACCGTTGTCGATGTGCCTAAATATCATACTTGCTACATGTCGCTGTGGTCACAGTCATTTTTTAGTTAAATAATAAACGCGATGAATACAATATGATCCAGCAATTTCGTAAGAAAACGATCTACCATTGAGCATCCTTTCTGATGTAGTGTGAGAACATTAGACCGGTCTCGGCCTGAAAATATACAATTGTGTAGAGAGATATAGAAGCGCACTGAATGTGAGTAGATCATGCCAAATAAGCATATTTGTAAATAGATTTGTTTTACCCAATTCTCCACATGTGCCCATCGAAAATGGTCACTGTCGTTGATAGGGAGGAATCCCGAAGCATTGATCGTTGCGTCAGCAAGAGTATCGATTAGAGACTGAACGTATTGCTCTTATTCAGTTAAAATTCGCGGAAAAGGTAACCTGGTTGAAATAATTACAATAATAACCAATAGCATCCTTTACTGAGCTAGGACTAGATGAGGAGAGGTCGTGGGATGTGAATCCACCCACTGAATGAGGTGTTATGGTAAAAAGTAATGAGAATAACTTACTGAAATAGGATGCTTCATCATGAACATCACCGATTAAAGTAGCAATCTTTGGACGCGATTTAGCTAACACCTGAGTTGTTAATATTAGTTTATTGATCAACTATCAAACCTCAGGCTGATCAGGAATGAATGCTCCGTCAATCGATGGATTCCAGTTTATTTCATCCTAAAAATCATTATTCTTCTGAGCATGTGGGGGGTTAGAGCACGAAATCATTCTTGGTAAGGTCATCAAGAGTGGCGTTGGAAAAGCAATTCAACAGTGTTTGATCGAGGTCCTTTGAGTTGTCCCAAACATCGTCTGTGATGTTGCAGATCTTAAACAGTTTTTGACCCAGCATGGGAACAATCAAAGAACAAACAAATAAAAACCTGTTTTGCTCTCTTCTTGTGAATGTTTCCTTTTGGTTCCTCAGCAGTCTCGAGTTCCTGCAGAATGGCTCCTGACTGCTGAATGGCCTTCTGGAAGAGTCCTGGAGAAATGTCAATTCACAAGTTGAACGTTGGGAAGACCACCTCGTGCGAGTGGAGACAATGTCAACGTGGACACTGCAGATCCACCAGCGCTCTGACCGAAGATCGTAACCCTAAAAATACTTCCTAGCTTAGCAAAACAACATCAACCTTTCCTCAGCCGAAAACTACCGAACGTAAAAACAGCAATTTATGGAAAAGATTCCCGAAAAGCTATTAGTCGAACCTTTTCGGATCTCCTCCAAACTTGTCGATCTCCTCCTGCACCCATTGCAGTGCAGTCACGATGTCATACAGTCCACGATTTGGGGGAAACGTTTCGGTGAATGTGGTGAAGAAACCTGAGAAAGTGTATATTAGGACAGTGGTAGAGCAGCCAGTACGTGAAGGGCCAGAACAGACGAACGTGGCAGGAAATCAAAATAAATATTACCTAGAACGGATAGTCGATACTGTATCGTAACAACTATTACATCTCGGGACACAAGATTGCGAATTATTCCCTGAGAGACAATTTCATTGCGATAGGAAGCATGGTCCAACTTCATAACCAAACCCATCCGTTCCTCCAGTGGTGTACGTGCCGCCGACTACGTATACCATCACAGGGAATGATTCCTTTGGAGCAACCTAAGGTTGCACTTCGAAATGAGACTAGCAATGATTGAGATTACGGTAGGTGTGAAGACATTGAGGAAAAGACAGTCCTCAGCTGGAGGAATGGGAGCAGCCGGCTGGTTGGGGTCCTTGCGCTGCGGACAACGGACACTGAACAGAATATTGGACTTGAAAAGAGGAATGAACATAGAATCGGGCTTAAGAGGAATGAATACGTAGTTTATAGCATAAATTAGCTTCTTTCTTTCATCGTAGTATATACTGGCGCAATAATGACTCACGGAAAATGTTTCATTCCTACGACGCCAGTATAGTTACAGATAGGCCGAGGCAGCTGAAATATCAACCTCTGTGAACAAAACTGCGATCAAACTACCTTGAATCGAAGTTCTCCTATTGGAGGCTGTGCATAGGGAATACCGAGAAATACGTCTCCTTTGCCATAGATTAGTTCAGATTTGTTAGATCCCTGTCTAAGCAATTTAGAAGAGGATTAAGAAAAGCTCAAACTTGATCAACATGAAATCCTAACACGCGTCCTCGTGAAGTCTCTACGGTTACATTCAACTCCTGCAAAATGAAATGTTCTGAAACGTGTAAATGTTTGAGCTAACCTGTGCATTGTACAGTGCTGGCAGTAATAATACCAGCAGCCACATTGAAGCCAGAAACTGCCAGAAACTATGAGATAAGTAAAAATAGCCACAAAAAACTTATCGAAATGATTGCGAACTCGAATTGTGCGCTTTTTCAGTTGTCTGTGTGATGTAAACCATAAACGAGCGTGTCTCTTCCCTTATCAGCAGCTCCAAATTGACTCACGGCTTATTGTTAGGGATGAAGAGCCACAATTCCAGATGGGGATCGTGAAGCAATGAAGTATTTCGACTTCGGCTTGTTCTCTCTGGTAGAATTAAACAACTTGAGCCGACCACATGGAAGAACAATGAACTGCGATGAAGACGGAAATATGAATCGTAGATTTTTTAGACGCAAACGTATGAACTGGTTCCTTATTAGACCGGGAGACTACAGAACTTCAGATAAATTATTTTTATCTACTAAATCAGTTATCAAACAAATTAAAAATCCAAAGCATAACCACTCTAACCAAACATGGATAACAAGAAACAAACAACAACGAAAAACAACTATATTTCCTGGAAAATTCGAGAGGGGACAAAATGAAAATAAGCTACATAATCCGATTTGCTTTTTTTTCAATAAGTCGACCGAAAAAGTTCATAGAGATGCAATATGAGACTAAACTGAGTAAATACGCAATGATTTTCACTCAAAAACTGTCAATATTTCTGTCAAACTGTTGAGTAGCTAAAAAGGACCAACAACGTATCTGACTAATGAGTCAATGTCCAAGATATTACACCTACGAAAGAATTCCATCACTCAAAATCAAAAAGAAGAACACAGCACAATGCTCTATTACTTCCATCCCTACTTTCCCGGTTCATTCTCATACCCAGCAGCCCTTCCCTTCCTTCCTTCGGTCACTGTCACACTCTCTTCCTCCCCTTCTGTAACCTTGACTGAGTCGTCCAGGCCTCGCCATGACCGGGCAGCAAAGTAGTCTCCTGAAAATGGAATGATTTTCAGCTCCGTACATTTTTCATCATCAAATATTCTTTTAAAAAATATGAAATACGTTGTGACTGCATAATATTAGAAACCTCGTAGAATTTATTATATCAACCAGATTAGTTGTGATAAATTGTGCATATGAAACCTAAGTTCACCTGCAGTGTACAGTGCCACAGTGCCGGAACCTCCATGCTCATCGTTCGACGCGTCCACAGTCCTGAAATGATTTATTTTATATTGGATCAGCCTAGATGCCCAAATCTATAGCTGTAGGGTGCCCAAATCGGTAGTAAAGGGCATTTCTTATTCGTCTATTCCCCAGGAGCGGATTTTTCTATCGCTCGAAGAGGACAACTGCTGCAAGCGAATAGATGAATGAAAAATCCACTTTACTACCGATTAAGAAACCTAGTACTCTGCAGGCTATAACTATTTCAAGAAATCAAATTCGGTAACAAAGGGGAGAAACACTCGTTCAAAAAAGAAATGTCAGAACACACCTCTCTGGCCGAACTCGTACCCGTCCACTGACAAGGCTCATGTCAGGAGTCTCATCTTCATCTCCTCCTTCGGCCGTCGCCTCAGAGGGCATGGGGTCTTGAAGGGATAATATTCAGGCTACCGTATCTAATCAATAACCGACCTCGCACAAAATCGCCAAACGAACTCGTCCAGCCACGCTCCGCCATCCAATTCCTGAAATAGGCAATCTACAGTAATTTGTTTCTCTAACCGTCTTCTAGGCATTTCAATGTGTACAGTAACCAACTACACTGCAATAGTCTCTTACTTCTCAGGGTTCAGGGCAATCTCGGCCTCGAAGAGGGAGACGACGGGTTTGTCGAACGATGAAGTGTCCAGGAGCACTCCGAAGGGACAGGAGAGGAGGACGAAACAGTCAATGTCGGCAGAGAAGTTGGCCAACTTCGCAACGTTCACCTACAATGAGGAGATATTGAATCTATGATACTTGATATTTTACTTTCTTATCACCAAAGACAAGATCATTTCTGCAATCTCCCATCAGATCATATAATATTGTTGTTGCACAAAATTCATCGTAAATGCTTTCATACCCTCATCACTAGGGTACGGAAAACAGTCAGAGATGCATTTTTCTGTCGTCTAATTCCCTAGAAGGTTTTGTTCATCACATGAAAGAGACAACAGCTCCGAGGGAATTAGACAACAGAAAAATGCATCTATGCTTGCTTTCCGTACCGTACCCATCACGGGACTCGTTTTTATGACTTTATTAATCTCGCACCTTTCCAACAGAGATGACGTAAACCTTCTTGCCCTGTTGCTTGGCGAGAGCGCGCACGCGTTGAACTGCCTCGCGATGCCCCGCCACCGCTACCGTACCTGGAAACAAACTTTGTTTATGGTGTAACGTAGAGATCTACTTTTGGAACGAATTTGCATTTTCACGTCTGATCGTGTTGACCTGCAATTATTAGAGCACGACATAGAAATTGCAACTGTGTTCCAAAAGCCGATCCGTAGTGTATTGAATTTCTGCCAATTTTTAAGACATCATATTGTGCATCAACTTCCTGTAATTTACCAAAAGACGTACCCACTACGAGTCCAAGTGTGTGCGCATCCCGCACTTTCTCCACGAGAAACAATCGACGACGGAGGGCGCGCCATGATAAAGGCCTGCAAATTACAAATTAACTGAAAATGAATGATTTCATCCGTGATAATGTAAAGCAACTAAAATATATGCGAAAGTTGTTGTTTTTCCATTAATTAAAGGACCCCTCTGGTGAATAATTTGATGAACTCTTACAGCGACTTCGCCTGATTGATAACGCGATTACGATAAGAAGAAAATCAAACTTTTTCTTTGATCTTCGCCGATTTTCCGTGATTTCGAAAAATTTTACCCCCGTTTATTTATATCTTAAAAGCCATTGCAATTTTACGGAGCCAATGTGGGGTGAATAAATGCAATTGGAAGCCACTCAACGAAAATAAAAGCTGAAACGCGAAAAATATTTGAATTCCCGCAAGTTACCTGAGGGGGATTGACAGTTTCTTATGCTCTTCTGCCTTGTAGAAATTTTTTATCAATTTTCCTTTGGCAGATGCACACATTAACACCACCCCTATCGAACTGCGCTTCCAGTTTATAAGAGTTGAACATTCACCAGAGGGGTCCTTTAATGAACGATGTCGGCGTAATAACACTTTGTTTTCAAAATGAGATTATCTTTCCGTGCAGAGGCGTGAAACTGCTTGGTAATGGACGGGAGATTGCTTATCGCGGATCAAGCGAAAGTGTTCGCGGCCTTTCCTATTAGAGCATTCACTGATCTCATTTCCAACACAGCGCGACGGAACCGAAGTCATCGCTAATGCCATGTGCGATTGCGCATTTTTCAAAAGTGCACAGACAATGTAAAAAGTTCGATTAATTCATCACAAAGACTAAGAAAAAACTCTAGTTCTCGACCTTCACGATCGCGATAGGGTATCAACTTGTCGTCGCAGTAATAGTCATCATTGGCATTCTCACGAGATCACGTACTGTTCTAACGGCCTGGGGGCAGACAGACACAAAAAGAAGTAGAAGAGACAGTCAACAGTGAACTGTAAAGAGAAAAAAGAAAGTGGACTTGCTAAGGTGCCAATGAGTAATGCACGTGAGAGAGATCGATGCTTTTTGCAGCAGCACCATCGCTTCAAGGTTGAAATTCCCGACTAGGATTGTGGCAGGACAATCAGCACAAATTGCAATGATAATGAGATGCAAACCTGCAAACCCATCTGCTGACAGAGCTAATCTACATCACAAAACTCAAAGATGACGTAATGTTCAGTCGAAAGTCGATGAGTATTTTGCAAGGCAGTTGTTTCCATTATCAAAGAGATTTGCGTTTAACGATACAGATTCAACGAAACATCAAAATGTCCCTATCTTGGTTTTGCTTCCATGCTCTATCCAGCATAAGGTCATGCCATGAATTTTTATACAGAAACGGTTTGTTTGTGATGCGCTCATAAACTTTTATTGGGCGTGGGAGTCACTTTACGCGGAAGGAATAGAGATACTGTTGTTAACAGCTGAGAGAAAAGAACTGTGTCCTTGATCACCCTCATCTCTTTTTCTCTCGCTCATCGCCCGTGTCTCTTCCATTGCGATCTCTATCGGCGATAGTTTCTCGAACAGGAGAGCAGTAGCCCTTAGGCGACTCGACCCAATGGCAGACTATTTAAGGTCGGCCAGTTGTTCAGTGAGCACATCGTTCTCGAGCCACATTGTCTAGTCTCACTAGTTCTTTGATAACAAGATCAAGTATTTGAAATTAATAACGTGATCGATTCGCTCCTGATTGCTTTCTTCGATTCTATTTTTTTTATATTTCAGATGTCGAAGGCGTTGATCACAATCGCCACTGTGGCTTCTGGCGCCGCCATCATCGCCTGCCTCTTCAGTGTGGGCTACATCTTCAATGACATCAACGACTTCCACGATGGTGTGATGCAGGACATGAACGAGTTCAAGGTGCGTTATCACTTCACTTTGCAATATTTCGCTTCCATTAGATGAAATATGTCTTCGTTGTAATTAGCCATCTGAGCATACTCATTAGATTCCAAGTAATTATTAAAAGAAAGGCGCCATAACAAATAATTTTCTTCCAGGCCTACGCCAATGATGCCTGGCTCACGATGGTCTCCATCCCATCTCCTCAGGCTGCTTCCCCCAAGGCCGTCCTTCGTGGAAAGCGTCAGGCTGGACAGTGCAACTGCGGCGAGCAGCCTAATAACTGCCCTCCTGGTTGGTGTCACTTTCCCTGTTCCCTTTCGTTTTCAAAAGAGGTCATTCAAAAATGATCCACTTTAGGACCTCCCGGACCTCCCGGAGCACCCGGAGAGGCTGGATTCGACGGAGACAACGGAGTCGATGGAAACGCCGGAGGAGTCTTCGTGCCCGAGCCTTCTGCTGGATACGAGCAGCCTTCTTGCATCCAGTGCCCCGCAGGAGCTCCCGGACCCGCTGGACCTGATGGAGATGCTGGACAGGCCGGACCCGACGGACAGCCAGGAGCCCCCGGAGCACCAGGAAACGACGGAACCCCCGGTCTTCCTGGACCCGACGGAGATGCAGGACAGGACGGAATCCCCGGCCAGGATGGACAGCCCGGAGGACCTGGAGAGAACGGCAAGCGCGGACGTGGAGAGCCTGGACTTCCCGGATCCGATGGACCTGCTGGACCTCAGGGCAACCCTGGACAGGACGGAGAGAACGGACAGGATGGACAGCCCGGAGCCGAGGGACCCGCCGGAGGAGCTGGACAGGATGGACAGCCCGGAGAGGACGGAATCCCCGGCCAGTCTGGAGGACCTGGACTTCCCGGAGCCGACGCCGCTTACTGCCCCTGCCCTGCTCGCACCGCCGAGCTGGCTGTCGAGAAGCCCGCCTACGGAGACGAGGCCCCCGCTCCCGCTCCTTCTTCCCCCTACAGAAGGGCTGCTCGCAGCTAAACTGCTCTCATTCAAGAACAAGAAGAATAGATCTCAATTTCAGATCCATCGTGATCTCTCCAATAAACATGATTCCATTTCACCTGATTTTCGCAGTTCTCGCATTACACATGAGCAAAAAAAGGATGAGTAAGGAGAGATATTATATGGGAACTGCTGGAGGGTAGTGATGCCCTCCAAACTAGTGGGAAACGTTCTAGTATAAAGAGGGAAAGGCCATGGACTCCCGCTGTTGCGTGTTCCACTCCTGCCAATCGCATAAGCAACAACGAGCATGCGTTGTAAACTGCTTAGGAATGTCGACAATGTCTCTTTTTACAGTCGGATCCCTAAGAAATTGAAGAGCCTCTTACAACGAATGACTAGTATCCGAAATAATTGTAGGGGTGGTTCGCTCTCGCTCGACTGATCTCATCAAGCTCACGAACAGCGTGAAAGGCTGAGAGCCATAAGTGAAAACGAGCGAAAGTAGAGATTCACTTTCTCCCGGGTCAGCTGGTGACTCTGCCTACGTTGCCTATAATGGCTGTGTGTTTTGCTAGCACAATGTGCAATTCGTCATCACAGCTGGGACAAGGGAAGGCCTTCTGACAGCTCTCACATAACAGTCGACAAAAACGATAGCTAGTGCCATAACAAGTGAGGGGGGGGGAGTAGTTAGAGAGTGAGAAGAAAGGTGAGAGATGGTGTGACTATTGTATGAAACGGCTGTGAAAGGATACATGGGGGGAAGAGCCAACTGGAGATGGAACAATGGCAGGGGTTGCTATTCGACAGCAATTGCCATGTGTCAGCAAGTGAGATGTGACGACAGGACAGGTCATCCCATCCATCTGCTTGGCAGGTATAAAAGGCAGCTTCCGGACTGCCTGAACCATTCCTTTAGTCTCACCAGATGAGCAAGGACTACAGCCTAGTCGGATGTGCAGCCACTGCAGCTGCAGTACTGATCTGTGCTGCAGTTATTGGAATGGGAGTCATACTCCACGACATCAACCAATTCTACGAGGACAGCTTGAGTGATATCGCCGAATTCAAGGTTATTTTTAAATGGACCTGACATACATTCTTTGCTTTAAAGATTTCAAAAAAATTCGGTGCTATTCATAATATTCACTTTCGCAGGTATACGCGACTGATGCCTGGACTGAAATTGTTGCAACTACTCATTCCTTTGGTGTATCCCAGCGTCCATCACTCATTGCCCGCAAGAAGCGATCGGATTACGAAAATGGAAGCGGGAGTGCTTGTGCATGTGCTGATCAGGCTAGAAACTGTCCAAGAGGAGAGCGAGGACCCCCGGGTGAACCTGGAGAAGCAGGAGCTGATGGAGAGCCAGGAAGACGAGGCAAAGATGGCCTACAGGTATGCAATTCACTGTTTACATGTCAAATTATTGCTTCCTTCAGGGAATGGCAGTTCTAGTATCCGAAGGTCCCTCGGAATGTATTCGCTGTCCTCAAGGTCCAGTAGGTCCTCCCGGTCCAGATGGATGCGCAGGAACTCCTGGACGAGATGGTTATCCCGGAGAAGAGGGAGCACCTGGACGTGATGGAGAGCCGGGGAAGGAAGGACCTCAAGGCAATCAAGGGCAACCCGGAATACCTGGACAAGACGGACACCCTGGAAAACGTGGAGAGAATGGAACGAGAGGACGTGGTGTTCCTGGACGCATGGGTCCTCAGGGACCTATAGGTTCCAAAGGTCTCGAAGGAGAAAACGGGAATCCCGGACCTCCTGGCATTCGCGGTCCACAGGGAGAACAGGGGCCACCTGGAGGTCCGGGATTGCAAGGTCATCCGGGAAGGATTGGAGTTCCAGGAGAACAGGGTCGTCCTGGAGCGGATGCCAGCTACTGTCCATGCCCACGCAGAACGTCGCCTGACCAGACTGTGGATGATGGTTCATATGAGGAACAACACGTGGAGTACAGAAGAAGAAAGAAGGCGAGAAAGGTCTTTATCGGTCCCTGACATTAAACAAATGATCCAATTACAGGTGGCACGGAAGGCTATGCGTAAGAGGAGAGTTCATGCACATTGAATCATTTGTTGCTTGTCCAGATAAAGTCCCCGTTCATTATCAAGCTGACCAACGTTTGCATTTGTTGCGTGTGTATGAAAGGGAAAGCAGGTATCCCGTAGAGGGCAGGAATTGCAAGAAGAAGAAGAAGTAATCTGTGTCCATGCAATTCCGCAACGCGAATTCGTTTCGCTTCAAGCTGTAATTTCAACCAGATCAGAATAGAAATGAACGCGAATACGGTGATTGCTTCTGTTCGGTCAGATGGAAGGAATACAATACGAATTCTCATAAGTAGAAAGTGTTCGGGTATCCTTTATGGCTCAAGGAAGGACGAAGTGGTTCTGTACGTACTCAAGTGTTTTCGTTTTCTATTCAGAATTTGAATGAAAGTGAGAGAGCCAGCCACATTTACTCTCCCTTATTACTTTGCTCTCCTTAATTCCGTTTCTCTGTTAGACTTGATAGCGGAGCCGGCGGTGGTCATCATCTTTTTGCTCTTCTTTCCGTTTACCACTAGCTCCGCTCTCCGGATGAATAGCTTCTCTCACACATTCTGTTCGTGTTTCATATCTCATGGGATTGGGTTGTTGTATACAGTACAAGATTGTGACCGCAGCTTTCTACATAGGCGTGTCGCGAGAAATGGGGTAACTTGTCCTAACGCGTAATCGAAATCCGCAATAGGAATATGTTCCCTCTTCTTCTAGATTCTCTCTGCTGGGGGTGCATTTGGGCGGCGACTTAGAATGGGGATGGTCACATATCCCCTGAGGCATAAAGAAACATTCGTCCTTCTCAGGAGTAGTTAGGTCGCTTCAATCCTGTCTACTTCCATTTTCAACATTGCCCTTGTCAGGCCCTGTATCCATCACAATTTTCTTTTCGCTCCATAATATCTCACCGGGTTACTCATTTTAGTCGGAAGCAGTGCTGCGGAAGTGTTTCTCCTACTTAGCCCTCGTCCCGCACGGGATGTCCGACAGTAGTGAGAAATCGTTCTCGTTCAATTATCATGGACTGTCCATCGTCTTATTTGGCTGCGTCGTATCCACAGTAGCCGCTATTCTGGCAGTCGCAGCCATTGCCTTCGACATCGAGCAGTTCAGAAGAAATGCAACGGCGGAACTCATCGATTTCGTCGTGAGATATTTACATCTATATCACTTAGGTCATTAGTAGCATTTCTTTAAACGGACTTAAGTATTATGTAAAATCTTCGCAGTGATAATAATGATATTCAGGAATTGTCGAATGGTGCTTGGAACGAGATGTTGCAAGTCACAGGCACAACAGCAGCGCGAGCAAAACGGCAGCAGGATGACTTGACAAGCTTCGATACTACGGCCTCGATGTTGCCGCGATACTACGGTGCACCAGCCGTGGATCCTTTCACTTTCATGCCAAAGAGAGAATCGTGCAGCAGGTGTCAGGCAACACAGGACCTCTGTGAAGCTGGTTCTAGAGGACCCCCAGGTTCTAATTCTTTCAAATTTTCATCATTGATCATGTTTCTATAGGTGATCCAGGAGAGCCAGGTTTCGATGGGCTTCCAGGAAGGCCTGGTGAACATGGAACCCCCGGTATTCTACTGAACTACAACTCAAGGGAGTGCGTCAAATGTCCACGTGGGCCCCCAGGACGTCCTGTAAGACCACATTCCCCGTACTAGCATTCACTGATCTTGCAGGGTCTTGATGGATTGACTGGGGAACCCGGTACAACTGGATCTCACGGACAACCTGGAATCAAGGGAAATAATGGATTGTCTGGTTCAATGGGTCCACCGGGAGACAAAGGATGGCCTGGAAAGCCTGGCCTCCCTGGATCCGTTGGAAAGAACGGTGTTCCCGGACTTCGGTACAAGTCTGCTTGTGGACCACCTGGGCCACGCGGAGTTGTTGGAGCACCAGGAGATATGGGACCAAGAGGATCAATCGGCGTTCCTGGGCAAGCTGGACCTCCTGGTTTGTATCTCTTATAATCATTTCGATCAAGCGTTAATTTGAGGTCCCGTGGGTCCGTCGGGAAGGTCTGGAGACAAGGGCGGGGATGGAATGCCTGGAGTAATTGGAGTGGCCGGGCGACCGGGTGCGGACGCCACATACTGTCCGTGTCCGAAGAGAACGGAGATAATGGAGGAAGACATGGAAGGAATGATGCCATCGGATATGGATCCGGAAGACCAGCAGGTATGGGGATTATGCCGAGCATACTGTAGGGCAACACTAAAAATGGGGAGGGTGATATATGCACAAACGACAATTGCACAAGTTTTATAAGGGAATTTTGCAGAGTTGTACGTATGGCGTTTGTGTAAATGTTGGAAAATGGATTATTTTTACAAATGTCGAATGTGTACATGTTACCCTCCCGAAAAATACAGGTACTGGTCTCCGCAACAGCTCGGTTATCAGAAGAATACAGAAGAAGATTCAGGCATTTGCTCAGAAGGTAAGAGTTTTGAAATGCTGAACGGAAAACTGACAAAGCAGGTTCAGGTATCGCAAGCACAAGAGGCTCATCGTATTGCATTAGAAGTGAAATTATTATTGTTATTCGTATTGTTTTGCCATCTCATAATTGCTCGTCGTCTCATGGATAAAATATTATCTAAATGCATGCGGAACTCAGTGAACATCAGGCGTTAGAAAAAAGGGGAAGACAAAAACCCGTTACGATTGCGTTGTGTTCAATTAGGAAGTGGATAATGGAACGGCAAACGCGAGTGCATGTTGCAAACTACAATCGAGCCTTGGTTCCATTTAGGGTTTCTAAAACAGTAATTTTGCGCATTTCTCATTCGTTCAATTTCAAAAAGGAGCAATTGTCTATAAGCAGATACTCGGAGATTAGACGAATGATAAATGCACGTTCTCGCATAAAATCATTTTTAAACCGTAGTTCCATTCTTGCCATTTCCTGGTTCTTTCCAAACTGTAAGCTGCCTTCTTTGCCGCCCTACTACGGCACAAATGAAGACTACGGTACTGTCATTGTATATAGCTTCAAAGTAAGCTTATCTTCTATTAGATGAAGCCCTGAACATTATTGGAATAAGATAACTCACTCCTCAACTGCGATCGTTCCCTCCACTGGGTCAAAGTGCGCAATCACTGTGATGTGTGGATGCGATAGCAGCCACAATTGGAGTAGAGGCGAATCCTGAATAGGACGACAAACTACAAAGTTATTCCAGGCTACAAACTGGGATGAAACAATTTGCGCATAACAAGCCATAACTCATATATATATAGCTTTCATTTTCATGATTCGTTACCGCCAGTAAAGTTACTTGTTACGACTAAAAATGAAAGAAAGGAATGAAAACTGTGGGCAAATGTCCCATTCCATTGTGTGCTCAAGTGTTCTGTGCGCAAATGGGATCATCGCTACGAACTACAAACCTTTGATCCGACGAAGATGATCGCAGCGGATTCAGCGGTGTCGAATCCCGGTGGGAGCACACGACCGAGACTTACCGTATCCTGGGCCTGAATCCGGTAAATCAATACAATTCTGAAGTAATCCGATGACCGTTACCGTATCTCGGTGGGCAGCTGATTCCGAGAATCGGGACGGGAGTCCGCACGGCAAAACGGGCCGGCCGAGCACTGAGGAGCATGCAGAAGAGAGGGAGTCTGAAAGGGTTTAGTTCTTATTTTAAAATTCACTCGGATATATCAAATAATATTCCAAAAAAAATGCAGTAAAAGCTAACTGCATTCAACGAGTTTATCTGATTTTCATTTAATTTTATGAGTTTGACCATATCAGACCTGAATTCCACGCATACGGAGAGTCGGTGACGAGAACAGCGACCGTGGAGGAATCGAGGAAGGCAGAAGGAAGAGAATCCTTCATCGATGACAGCTTCACTTCGAGAGCAGGGACTGAAGCCTCCCAACGAGGAAGAGCGTATCTGAGAGAAATTACATGTAGTTTCGTTTGCACCTTCCCAGTTTTAAAACTAATTTACCGTTAAATTTCTACCATCGAATGTAACAGAAACACCGTAACACTTCCGTGATTTTCCAAACTAATGAGCTACAGTAACTAACCGTAACACCAATCCACCGTATTTTTCGCTAACAAACTACAGTAAGTAATCCTCACCTAACAGGAATAGCTTGTGTGGGGGCGGATAGACAAGCGTCTCCATAGTGGACGAGTGCATCACACGACGCATGCCGAGCAGCCACTTCATCCACACAACAGCTGCAAAGTTTGTCTTATAGTATTTGACTTACAGTAGTAAAAACATTCCACTCAAGAAAAGCTCTATTATTTCATCCTTCCGACATCTCATTATTGACAACAAGAAGGACAAACCTTCTGTACGAAGTATCGGCAAGGATGAAAGTCTTCACATCATCGAAGGCCAACTCGATTTCCTGGAAACGATCATAGCTTTAATCAACGTTTATGGTTCATTGCTCGAATTCAGTAACTTATCCAATTGCAAAAGAATTGAGGAGTGAAGTACTACCACCACAATACCTGAGCAACGGGAACTGCTCCACCCAGCAGTTCGTCTGGAAACTGAAGGGCGATCCTCTTGTATCCATTCTGCTTCACCCACTCTATCGTAGCAGCGGTGTCGTACGCGTCTCCGCGATTCTACAAGAATTAACCTATCATAAAGTCTATAAAAATCGCCAAACCTTGTCGAGTTCAGCCAAAGTTGCCACCTCGTCGACATTCTGAGGCACATGACCAGAGTAGAAGAGACCCGACGTTGAGGCGGCGGTTTCGGACATCAAAACCTTATAAAACAGCACATATTTGGATAGTGTAGACAATCATAAACAGTATTAGAAGAAGTTTGAGCGATTTTTGCCCGTCAAAAAAATTTGGGGAAGAACAAAACCGTGAAGTAAAATGCGGTTTTGTAATTCGTCGACCGGGCGCGTGCACTCTCGGCACCACGATCTTAAGTCACACACGGCCTGTCATGGCTGCCAGCCCCCGCCCCCTCTCCCCGCACGCTCTCTCGTCGTCTCGCTTTCGTCTCTCCTCTCTCCCCATTGTCTCTCGCTCTCAGGTGTACACGTTTAGCGTACGCGCTACTGAAACGGCTACTACTCTTTTCAAACTTTATGAATCAA
>JACMIF010002045.1:9870-19969 GCA_014805445.1 Diplogasteroides magnus | reverse complement strand
TAGTGCAAAAATTTTACACGACGGCCTTTTGAAAATTTCAATGAGCGAAAAATGAGCATCAAAGTGAAGCTACAGGTCTCATTTTTATATGTTTATGTGTCCTAGGGACTAGAATTCGAATGCCACATCAATTGTACATATCAGATTTTTTCCAATTTTTGGCGATTTTTCGGATTTTTTTCGTGCCCTGAAGCAACGAAATTTTTTCATGTCAAACGGACACCAGATTCGTGATCTACGGGGTTGATTTACCATAAAAACAAATTTTCAGCTAATTCGGAGACCAAAAGTTGCGAAACTGTGCAAAGGATATGCCTAGAAGGTCCACTCTTACAGAAGATGTCTGATATGCTAATCTGCACTAGAATTCCCGTTATATTTGCGCAACACTGATTACATATGAAAATGAGTTCTCGAGTTACTTCGGTTTCTCTTCGGTTTCGTGGTTATTCATCCTGTGATTATGAAAACAGAGCACAGTGAATTCGTTCAGATACGTCAAGAACAAGTGGCAGCGTATCATGGAGGCACTACTGGTTGCCGCTGTGTCCGCCTTTGCTGGGTAAGTATTTTGAATAAATGTAACCACGCAATGCAAGAATGAGCACTCTTTATGTCCGTTGCGTTTTATTAGCCAAATGATGTTCAACAACTATACAAGTATACTGTACTCACGAACATTCTGAAAGCCCTTTGTTGCATTATCACCAGTGATTGTGACATGAAACCGCCTGTTTTCGCTGCTGTAGAACTCAGTTGTCCCATAGTAGTCTCACAGTACTCACGCGCAGTGGTCACACAGTAATATTCGATTATGTTTTTAATATTTAATTTGGATGATGCAATCCTCTTACTGTAGCCATACAGTAATCTGTATTGCATAATTCCAGATTCGCTACCATCTACGCGTTGGACGACTGTGTGTGGCAGGGATCAGGTGGAAATGACACGGACTACCTCAATCAGGTGACCATGACGAACTTTTGATGTTTATCTAAAAGTGCAAATTTGTTTATAGAACTTCATTATCAAACAGAGATTTATTCGTAGACTTGTATAGTTTTTTGTACTGGGTTTATATAGGAGCGAAGCCACAAGAATTGCTCTTGATGGCCTTTGTTGCGTTATCATGAGTGGATGATACACAAAACCAACCGTTTGTTTAGTTTTCCAAAATCCGAAAAAAAATCTGAAATCTTTCAACGATTGCCTACCTGAGCTTCTTTCAAACGCCTACTTTCTTTCGTTATCGGTTGTATTCATGCAAGTTCCCCAACAACTACTATATCACAAGAAGTGTATAGAGGCAGCCGAAATACTAGTGTTGATGACATTGCATGTATCCGTAAATTGAAGTCTGCGCATATCACATTTGAGCTTTTCCTAGATTCCACTAACTTACTGTCTTTACCGGCTGTCAATTGCAGTTCTACTGTCCCAAGGGCAAGTACTCGGCCGCAGCTCAGCTGTACTGCGTCAGTCCCGAGGAGGGCGTCAGGAAGCTCTTCCACGACAACATCAGTCAGTTGACCTCTCTCTTTGACCACTGACCGCAACGTGTGAAATGACGCGTCGCGGTCTTTCTGATGCTAAACTTTTTACCAGTTCATAAAGTGGAAACATTCACGGAGTTACTATTCAGCAGCACTTTTGACTAGGGCTCCTAAATCGGTAGTAAAGTGCATTTCTTCTTCGTCGGATCTCCGAGGAGCGGATTAGTCAAATGAGAAATGCACTCTAGTACCGATTTTTTATTTTTTTTATTCACTTTTTTACTAAGTACGCTCAAGTTTCCACTTGTATGCGTCACGACTGCTAAACGATAGGAGGTCTAATACAGTAAATTTGTCGTCATTATTCTCCGCAGTGCTGTTGTCTATCAACGGATGAGACAGCGGCTCTCCGGAAAATAATGACGATTAAATTTAGTGTGGGGGGACCGAATACTAGTGTTAGCTATTTCATTTTTTCGCGTATTCGAATGGTTCGAATAGTTCGAATAGTTGGTTCACTCTTCGTCATTACTCTTCCCCGTGCGGTCATCTTTAGCACGTACGAGACGACCGATCAGAGGAGCGGATGACGCGAAAAAATGAAATAGCTAACACTAGTATTCGGTCCCCCCACACTAATTAAATTTACCGATTTAGAACCCTACTAAACAGCACCACCTCGCTACTAGGGTAGGGAATCTAAGTAAAAGTGCATTTGTCTGTCGTCTAATTCCCTCGGAGCGGTCATCACATGAGAGAGATAACCGCTCCGATGGAATTAGACGACTGAAGAATGTACGTTTGCTTGGATTTCCTACCCTACTCCTACATTCAGACTCGTACCACCCCACAACTCTGGCAGTGTTCGCCGTGGAGTACTTCATTCTGTCCGCGTGGACCTTTGGACTGTCCGTGCCTTCGGGTGAGCGATGCGCCTTAAACCTGGCTGGAATATGTTTCAAGCTAGTATTAAGTGACTCTGAGATCATTGTTTCCGATTTTTGCGTGCATTTGCCCCTAACAGGAATATATTTTGCGATATTCCTAAAAACCTGGCTGGAATATGTTTCACACAAATCTTAAATGGTTTTATGATTGCTGTTTCCGGTTTTTTTAACAAAACTTTATTTCGTATTTACAAACAATCACCTAATCAAAACAGCAGCATTCGTGGTTTATAATTAATCTCCTTCAGGCATTTTAATAAACCAAGTTTAAATTTAAATCTCCTATCAAATTATTTAAATTAACTGAATTTTCGTTTCAGGAGTCTTCATTCCCGGTCTGCTCACTGGCGCTGCATGGGGACGACTGGTGGGCATCGGAGTCAGGGCATGGGTCCCTGGATTGGTATGTCAACCTATTGTCGACGACCGCAACGCGTGGCTTCACGCGTTGCGGTTCTTCATGCATATAAACTGATTTACTTTGTTTGCATTGCAGAGCGACACTGATCCGGGCAAGTACGCGCTGATGGGAGCGGCGGCGCAACTCGGTGGAATGGTGCGTTTGAGTGGGAATAAGAATCATAGCATTTTCCCTTTGCAATAGATAATGGATGTACTTTACCGTTAGGATTAAATAGCAATATTATTAATCATACAATAACACTCTCTACTGTATACCCTGATTACATTACCATTTCCTGACAACCATGTCACTTTGATTGCATCCTGTACAGTAATGTCCCTGATTAGACTCACATTGTTTAACTACAGTATCCTCCCTGATTCAATTCCCTCTTTCCCAACTACTGTATCCTCCGCTGATTGCAGGTCCGCATGACGATTTCCCTCACGGCCATTCTGCTCGAGGCCACGAAGGACATCACCTTCGGCCTGCCCATAATGCTGGTGGTGAGTGTGATCCTGACCGCGACGCTATCATCTCACGCGTCGCGGCTGCAGATTCTGACCCTGAGAACAATTAAATGTTTATTTTTGGCTAAAACATTTAACGTCGAGTTGTTAGTTAAATATGAGGCGCTAAAATAATTCATTTGCATTTTTTGAGAAAATACGACTGCTAGGTGAATTCTTGTAGTTGACATAAGGTAAATGCTGATGATGCGAAATTTTTCGGTTTTGTTCTTTTATAAATTTCAATAAGTGTCCCATTGCAGTTGATGATCACGAAGTGGGTGGGCGACATCTTCAACGAGGGACTGTACGACACGTGCATCGAATTGGCCGAGGTATACGGTAGATTCAATGGCGATTGTAAACTGACTATTTTTCACGAAAAGTCGTACGGTAACCTGAACTTGAGTGCTTGAGACTATTGTCTGCTGTAAGGGTAGTTTCAGAATGGATCGCGAATTGACTGTTTCCCGAAACGATCTAACTTGAAGGAATATACAGTAATCCCTTGCAGGTTCCACTCCTCGGATGGCATCCACCCAAGCTGGCGAGGAATATCAATGCGAGGTGCCATTTTTATATGTAATAACAAAGGTCATTTATACTAACGTTTAAATTTTTAAGTGACCTTTAATTTTTTATAAATTAAAATTATAAATAAACAATTTAGTCAAGTCATGCGGCCAGATGTCGTGGCGATGGCGAGGAGGACGCGAGTGGGCTACGTCCTTAAGGTACGGTGTTTCCCCGGGTGAAGAACAGAGAAAAAGAGAAGCGCCATGGACATTTGCGCCATAGTGGTGAGATGAACGCTTGCGCCATCATGATGACGACAATTATGGCGCTTCTGTCCACGGCGCCCTTGTCTTTCACCCGTTCTCCCCAAGGAATCTACTGTATCTATCTATTTTGATCCGGAGAGTAAATACATAAAGGATGCTTGTTGGTGGAAGTAGGGTGGGACTTGTCAGATTTGTGCAGCAACAGAGTATTTTAACATGACGGCACTTTATTTTGATAATCTGGCGTTGTGCAGTTCCTTTGGCTTAAAATAATCAATTGGTTATAAGTGTTACGGTAACCCCTTCAGGTTCTGGAGACGACGGAGCACCACGCCTTCCCAGTGGTCGACCTCATCGATGAGAGCACGAACAATTCTCATCTACCCAACTACGGTAGACTCAAGGTACGGTGCATTTGAGCGGATATATAGACCCCATGCATTGAAAGGGAATGGTGAAATTAGCACAACTAAGACATTTTTCGACATTTGCGCAACTGCAAAATTCCATTATAGAAAGTTGTGCAATTTTCGTTTGACACCCTTCCTTTGAAAGGCTTAAAGTATAATAGATTCAAGGTACGATAGCCTTTGAGCGCGAATAAAACTACATCATGCTTGAGTAACAGTGTGCTCATTTGGTTGTTATTGTCAGATTTTCCAAAACTGAGTTTCTCATATTGTGGGATCCTTTCGATTTAAGTTGTATGCTTGTAGTGTCACATCAAACTCACGGGATTTGAAAATTAAGAAAATTTTGGAATAGGCTGAAATTAAAAGTTCCCCATTCGCCATAATCCTGTAGGTGTTGTCACATCTCGTGATGTATGATAAGCTAAATTTATGAAATAAAATCAACTCAAGCATCCATTATCCCGTATTGCACAGGGTAGGGGATCCCTTTGGTCTGTTGTGACTGGGTCCTGTCATGAAATTGAATGAAAGGTCTGAATGAAATTTTAATCAAAAGTCGTGTTCCAGTGCATGGTCATGACAATTCGTGCTCAAATAACGCGATTCCAATACACGACAGTCTTTCAGGGCATCATCCTTCGCTCGCAGTTGCTCGTGCTGCTGAAGAAGAGGGCGTATCTACGGGAGAATGAGGAGGTGAGATTTTTTTATGACGAAGGGGACGACACCATATTACTACAGGAATATCTCGCTGACTTATCAAAGTTGTGTGAAACTTACATGCATCGGGTGCTTTCATAGTCATTTTATGGTCACTCATATTCCTGCCACCACATTTCACGCAATTTATGATAATTGTGAAACCTACTTGCACCGGGTTCACAGTCATAAGCTACTATGTTCAGGATCGTGTTGGAGAGATGCTGACGTTGGAGGACTTTGCGGATGAGGATAACAGGTGAGATATATTCTTATTTATTTATGATGAATAAGCCGGTAACTCGGGGTGGTATTGACTTATACACCACTGCTAGGGACTATATTACAGCCCTGAAACATAACTGAAATATAGTTCTCGACTTTTTTTCTGAAACACCTTTTTCTTCTTGGTTTAAAAATAATACAGCAACAAGGAATTGTCTTATTTACCACTTTATGAGACTATATCACAACTCTGAAACATAACTGAACTACATTTCTCGACTCTTTCTGGGTCGATTCTGAAACATACCTCAACCGGGTTTGCCTCCTTGCAGTGTGGACATCTCGAAGTTGGACATCGCAGAGGAGGACCACTCCTCGCACATCGACCTCTCTCCTTACATGCACCCGCATCCTCACAGGGTGCCCCTCAACGCGAGTCTGCCCTTCATCTACAAGATATTCAGGGGACTGGGGTTACGGTAAGTGTTTTATCGATTTTGGTGAATATGCTTGTGTTACGGTATTTACAAGACCGGGATTAATGTAGGAATGCATTTATTGATTTTTTGTTTTGTATTCATCGAAGTTCTTGCATTAATTCCAAACCATTGAAAGCATTTGTTTTATGAGGTTGATGTGGTGCAAATGCGACTGGGTTTCATTTCGTTTATATTTTAATTTTTCACTCATATCAACACACATAATGGATGTCTAATATCCGTTAGCATCGCATGTTATTTGTGTGGCTTATAAGTGGGTGTAGAGTATTACAGCAGTGCGTAGCTGGCCGTTTCTGGCCCATTATCGATTGATAACGTCATGAAAATGCATTTGTTGCAGGTATCTGCTTGTAGTGAACGAAGAGAATCGTCTACGTGGTGTGGTCACTCGGAAGGACGTCGCCCGCTACCGTACCACTGGCACAAACGACCTCAAAATGCACATTGTTCCCATATTCCAGGAGCGCTCACGGTCGTCCAATGCTTCTGACTGAATCCTTGATAGATAATTGCGCCATAATGATGCAATATCCCCCTTTTACCGTTAGCTTGAGCACCACGGTGCAGTTGTCCTTCTTATTTTTCCAGGACAAGACCACGGTTATCCTGTGCTTTTCTAACTAATTCCGAAGGATAACTGAGCCATGATGAAACAATTTTTCCCTTGAATTCTTATCCCGCGCCTTTGGCTAAACGCTAGAGAGACAATTGAGCCACTATGGTGTAATTCTCTTTTTTCCTGCTGTTCACGCACTTTTCAGTCATTCGTTCCACCCGAGCCGTTGTCTGAAACATCCCATACCCTATCCTCCTTAGGATTTTCCGAATTCGAGCCGGCCTAGCACTTATCAAATTGCCTTTTTTGCCTTAAGTTTCCCCGACTCTAACAGAGTATTTGTGCTACGGTAATCATTTGCCATACCATACGTTGCCATCGAAAGCATTCTCATGTTCATTCTTCCCTTTTGCCTGTAAAATTGTTGCAATTTGTTGAGTCTTGACGAGTTTGTGCTAGTTTGTCTATATTTGTTGTGAATTGATTCCGACCGACCTACTAGCTTTCACATTTCATCAGAATTCGCTGTGATTATATCATGTCCCTGTTACAGGTTAGATTAGGGGACACATTTAGGAATTTCCAACCTCCCTAATCTCATCGGAGCGGTCGTCTCTCATTTCATAGACAATCGCTTGAAAGAGCTTGGGGAGGTTAGAATACCCGAAAGGCGTTCCCTAGGTTAGAATACAAGTAGACATAACGTGCTAGCTAAAGCTGGTCAATCAGTATTACACACTTAACTTTCACTTCAATTGCCCTAACTTGCAGTAATCTCGTTGTTTGTTTGCTATAAAGCTATTATGCCTACGGTATCAACTTTTTTGTTTTCGAAACGGTTTGCGAACCGCCCGTAGAGGGTATCTGATTTTGTGTGATCATATTTCAGGTTCAAAATGGTGGTGGGACATTCTGGAACCGCTGTTTTGGAACTGGGACATTATGGAATCGGATTCTTATATTCACTGCAGAAATGCAAATCGTAACCATGATTGAGTAATTACGGTAGGTTACTGTAACCTCAGATACGAACATCAGGTTACGGTTGGTTTTCCACAGTGAAATGAAGATTCCGGTTCCAGAATGCCCCACCACCTTCAAAATATTCAACAACAAAAAAATAAAATTCTGATTTAGGATGCTGCAATACGGCCTTCTTTCTCTACTTGCAACTTTCGCAGTTGCAGAATTCGACATCAAGGTCGAATACTCTCTGGATGGTGAGTATTTATAATAGATTTTTTTTTCAAGGGAATGGCGAACGAATTGTATTTTCAAAGAACTTTTCAAGATTATAGTGGGTTTGTGGCATGTTTTTGACGGATTTCTCCAGTAGAGACCGCCAATCGCACCACTAACGCTACAGCACCAAAATGAATGAAACGCCCCACAAAAGCAGCGCAGTGCGTTTGACTGTCTATACTCTCCGTGTATTAGCTAAATTGTAGGGAATGTTCGTATTAGACTGTAACAGAGCCATCTATTATTTTGAGATTCCAAGCATGTTTATAGTTAATGCGTGAAACATAACTCAACTGGTTTTCATCATTACAAATGTTGTCCTTATTTATGAGCGCATTTCTGCTAACATAACTACTTCTCACTGTTGTTGTTAAGCACAAAGTGGCTAGTTTTCATTCAAACTGAATCGTCTCTTTTGATAGTGAGTGAAGTAGTTTTCATTACAATGCAAAACGATCTCTAACGTCCATCGGCGTTCATCAATTGCGACCTATTTCCAATCTAGCGCAATAGGCTATGACGAATGATAAACAAAAGTTCGCATAAAAGTACAAGCAAATGAAATGCAACTAAGTTTTAAAAAATCGATCACTAGTGACACAGGATCAGGCTTTCAACGACAAAACTTTTTCGACAAAATTTTCGAATTTAATTTCGACAAAATTTGTCGACGACAAATTTTGTCGATTTTCTTTTCGACAAATCGACAAAATCGACAAAAATATTTTGTAATAAATTTTGTCATTATTAAAGGAAAATCTTCAGAAATATACAGTCCGAATCATAGTTTTATCGTTTTGTCGATTTGTTGAAATCGACAAAAAAATGTCGACAAAACCGACAAACTTTTGTCGTTTGTCGTTTGTCGCTGAAAGCCTGCACAGAATCATGTCCTTTTTGTTAATTACTTTTCTGTACAATGTGCGTCCGTTGCATTGATGTTCAACCGTTTGGGCCCATTTCTGATCTGCCTGAAACACAACTCACCCTGGTTCCGTTCAGACTGGGCCACCTCGCATTCCCTCGGATCGGTCTCTCTCCACTCAATCGAGGGCAACTACACGGGCTCCTTCGATCTGAGTGCGGACGCCAGGTCACTGGGCAAGAAGCTCTTCGAGAACAGGTACGGTAGGTTGGAGAGATTACTGTGATGATGACAGAAATGGGTTCTGTAATTGAGTAGGTTCCACTTTTCATTAGAGTATACTGCCCGTGAGGGCTACCTTAATCATTGCTGAAATGGGTAGAAGTACGGTAGATAATTTCCCAAGGGCTAGCAGCTCTCCGAGAACAGGTACGGTAGAGTTACTGTAGTTATGGCTAAAGGTACAGTAATAATGTGTGAGTTGTTTATTGTTTCGGTACTTTGAGAACAGGTACGGTAGGCTGGGGAGAGTATTGTAATTGTAGATTCGCCATTTTTGTCTCCATTTTCACGTTGATACAGCCAGTGACTGAAAGCAAATCGTTTCCTCCTGAATCTGAAGCAAATCCTGATAGTACATGTTGATCCTTGTTGCAGAGACAGTCTGTACCACATCCGCTCCTCCTCTTCCGGCTACCCCGACAGACTGGTGTACTCGTCGACCAACCCGGTGAGTGTGCGAACCTGAAGCAACAGAAATAGGATGGGCATGAAATAGGATGGGCGTGATTGAATCAGTCATCATCATTTATATTAAATACGAAGTAATTGTTCATCCCTGCTTGAAAAAAAACAACTTGGTGAGTGTGCGAAGCTGATGGAATAGAAATATGATGGGTCAGAGATGGTCTTGTTATTGGTGAACATCTGTTAGCGTTTACAACAAATACGGATTAATTTGCTGACCTTTCCTGACTTCAAAAACTAGGTGAATGCGTGACGCGATAGGAACACTTATTGAATGGTATCCTATTTATAATGATATGTCCTCATTATGGTTTTTTTTTAAAAACATATAAGTATTGTTTTGCTTTCGATAATATGTTATGGCCGGTGCGAAGCCGATGGAACTGAAATAGGGTGCGTCTTGTTATGGGTGGTAACAACGAGCTTTAGTAGGGATCGAATTATGGAACGTTAGTGACAGCCGTCCATTTCTAGCCGTCTAAATTCATTCCTAGCTGCCGCCTGTGCGAAATGAGAGACGAAGAGCGCGACGAGTGAAATAAGACGATTAGAAATAGACGGCTGTCAATAACGTTCCGTAATCCTCTAGAAGTTCGATCGCACGCGGTTTCGACCGCGTCGACATGTCGAAAAATAGAGAGCCCGTCTCTTACGCCATCCGAGCATCGCACATGCGCCGGCCAGTTTTTCTCACCCGGCGCGTGTGCGATGCTCGGAT
>JACMIF010002044.1:0-16324 GCA_014805445.1 Diplogasteroides magnus | reverse complement strand
ATGTGCTCAATCTACAAATTGGTCGACAGATTTTTTGTGTGCTGCAACATTTTCAAAAAATACTGTCTTTACACAATTCCAGCCACAAGAAGCAAGCCTCGTATGCACCCAGTTATAACTCCATAGATATCACTCAGGCTGATCTCATACAGATCACCTCTGCCTACTAGCGTTGAAGGTCAGTGATCGTCAATGAATCGCTAAACAAGGATAATAACATTAGGAGGCTGGTCAACAGGAAGCAGCACTTGTACACTTCTAGTACACCTCGACCCGCAATCTGGAAAAAGTAGTCATCTGGCAATTCTGCATTCTTGCAGATCACCTTCAGTCCTCCAGAAGTATTTATTTACAAATACGCTGTTTACTTCGATGAATGCACGTTTTGAGAAAGGTGTGAAATTCCACAAACGTGGCGAAACCCGCTCCCATACCACGGGTTTACCTGGATAAGAAATTGGCGATTGAAAATATTAATAGAGTGCGACTTCCAGTCACACTGGGTTGCGTTTCGCATTTGAAACAGGATGTCGGATGAGAATCCAAATTTTGTGGGCGTCCTCTTTCTGTAAATTCATATTTCAAAGAGCGGTACAAACGAGAAAATGGCTCTCACGTTGTTGGAGATCTCAAATCAGTGATGCTTGTGGAATTCCCTCGAAATTCGAGGTCTACAAGCATGCTTGATTGCCCTTTGCTGTTTCTCATGGAACCGATATCGTTCGACCAACTGATTTCTGAATTCATATGAAAGTGGCATGTGTGTATTGCTCCGTTAACATGCAATGCTCGTACAAATTACGAAACCGTTTGGGTACACTCCGATTCGCTATCAATGCAATAATTCGGCTGAATAGTCGCAACATCGCAAAGTGGAGATTTCTTGATATGGTCAATGTGCTCAATCTACAAATTGGTCGACAGATTTTTTGTGTGCTGCAACATTTTCAAAAAATACTGTCTTTACACAATTCCAGCCACAAGAAGCAAGCCTCGTATGCACCCAGTTATAACTCCATAGATATCACTCAGGCTGATCTCATACAGATCACCTCTGCCTACTAGCGTTGAAGGTCAGTGATCGTCAATGAATCGCTAAACAAGGATAATAACATTAGGGGGCTGGTCAACAGGAAGCAGCACTTGTACACTTCTAGTACACCTCGACCCGCAATCTGGAAAAAGTAGTCATCTGGCAATTCTGCATTCTTGCAGATCACCTTCAGTCCTCCTGAAGTATTTATTTACAAATACGCTGTTTACTTCGATGAATGCACGTTTTGAGAAAGGTGTGAAATTCCACAAACGTGGCGAAACCCGCTCCCATACCACGGGTTTACCTGGATAAGAAATTGGCGATTGAAAATATTAATAGAGTGCGACTTCCAGTCACACTGGGTTGCGTTTCGCATTTGAAACAGGATGTCGGATGAGAATCCAAATTTTGTGGGCGTCCTCTTTCTGTAAATTCATATTTCAAAGAGCGGTACAAACGAGAAAATGGCTCTCACGTTGTTGGAGATCTCAAATCAGTGATGCTTGTGGAATTCCCTCGAAATTCGAGGTCTACAAGCATGCTTGATTGCCCTTTGCTGTTTCTCATGGAACCGATATCGTTCGACCAACTGATTTCTGAATTCATATGAAAGTGGCATGTGTGTATTGCTCCGTTAACATGCAATGCTCGTACAAATTACGAAACCGTTTGGGTACACTCCGATTCGCTATCAATGCAATAATTCGGCTGAATAGTCGCAACATCGCAAAGTGGAGATTTCTTGATATGGTCAATGTCAATTTTAAGATTGCATTTCGGTCTGATTTACGGAGCGAAATGCAGCTATGTGTCATGCATCACTCCTGCAAAAAGCGCGTTCTATGAAAGGATAGGGCTGCAAAAAATGTATACTCTTATGATATCAGCGGAGATTAGGCAGCTATGAAATAACCCTTACTGTTGGCATACAATGACACGTGCATCTACGTTGTGCACATGTGCCCGATCAACGGTCATCGTATTCTTTCGTTGTGAAACAAATATTCTTTATCCCACGAACACTTCTTTTTTGGAAGTCAAACTGCATGTAGGAGTTGAATTGACGCTGGCGAATCTCACGACAGCTTCTTCTACAGAACGAAATCGACGTTTGTGACCCAGTGGCTATTTCCGACTATTGTGCAACGGTGTCACCAACAAGGGGAAAGATGAAATGAATGACAAGCCGCTCCAAGAATACCATCACTGTGTCTCAACTGCATTAGAAGCGGCAGTCCTCAAACAAACAGAATCTCGTGGGAGGAATTTGCCACATCAAATTCGTCATCAAAACATTATATGTTGCCGATGACTGGCCGGAACTGTCGTGTGAGGGGCGGGGGTGGAATCGTAATGTCGAGCCAGTAAAAAACCCCACCCTCTTATGACCAAGAAATTTGAGCCATAGACAACGTTAAATCTCTCAATGACTGAGAAATGCATCAAGTGCACAATAGGATACCAATCCTTCCTATCTAACGCAACATCTTCCCTTTCGTCATAATCCTGAATGATCATATTTACTAAAAAGTCATCTTATTGCGCCCTCTTTTTCGATGCCTCAACCGTACAACACTGCGATATCCTTTATTAATCGTGTAAGTACTGTGCTCCGTGCCCTCGCAAGCGGGATTTCGGGGGTGTATTACATACAAGAATCGACAAACAGGAGAGGAAAAGAGGGAGAAGAGGGGGTATTAAGCTCATATCAGAAATTTCCTTTTTCAATAAAATTCGTCGTCGAACATCAAAGGGATGGAACGCTTGCCGAGAGACTGTCCAGCAAGGGAGTCGAAATATCTGAAACAGGACATCATGATATTCTGGAACGGTTTGGCAAACCTCTTCTGATTGTGACGGAATGCTCCGACGGATCGCTTGCCGAACGAGTCCAAGAATGGATTGACACTCCGCTTGGTCCTCGAATCGGGGTTGGATGGCAGCCTATCTCTCTGAAATGAGGAAAAATGGCTCGTGGCCAAAATGTATCGTACTTACCGTGACTGGCGATGCGTTGGCAGCGATGATAGCGAAGACGAAAAGGAGGACGATCGACTTCATGTACATGATTATGATGTTGGGTTACCTGAAAAGTAAAGTAGGAACAAACGGGTCGAGCGGAGACTGCAGGACAATAGGAGGGCGGCTCATAAAAGTTTAAAGAGACAGGGAGGCAAGTGAGAGGCGTATTATACTGGCAATCAGACCCCACTGACAGATCCCTTATGTACCTTTTCCCGTTCCCCGGCAAAAAGGCCATCCTGAGAGATGAGATAATATGGGAAATCAAGGGATAAGGGAAAATATTGGCTACATTTCTACTCACTGCGGAGAAATAAGGATAGAGGTAGTCTTCGGACTTCTCCCTTTTCTTCACTTCGCTAGTTGTGATATCGCGGGGAGGAAACTCTATTAGTGGGAGGATATGGTGAGAGAGGAAACATCACACTGTTGTATCACGAGAGATAAGATGGAGAAATGGGAAAATAAATTTTCTGGGTGAATGAATCTGGATTTGCGTCATTGTGATTAAAACAACGCTTGATCACATCCCAATCCTTCTGAGGGGCTGAACAAGAGAGATGATGGGAGTGCTTCTAGAGTGAGAAGATAACACAGTGACTGAGGTGTGCTCCTCCTCCCCCGGTTGCTCGATGATAGTAGGAGGAGTCGAAAGGGCCCATTCATCACGATGGTCATTAAGGCCGTTTACCGTATTGGGGGGAAGCATTCGGGGAAGACTAAACGACTGCAAATTCGGCCGAAAATGGCGGTAATTGTTATGAGCATCAAGCGCCATGTGATGACGAACGTGAGTACTATGAAAAGCTCATCGTCTGATAAAAGGGTGCTGTATGTATATTCATGCATTAAAAATCGTCAGGTGCTGGGACAAACCATTCGATTACAAGATTTTTCTGAATTGGCACTGCATCAAAACCCTTGGAAATCCTGACTCCTCTTGCGAATGGATAAAGAATGCTAATAACAATGTTCAAGCTAACAGAAGACTAAGGCGCTGAATCCAAAGGATATAGCTGTTGTGATGCGTCGTGAGTCCATCCACTGACCTATGTTTTGATGAGCGATGTTTTGATGTTGGGAAGTATACACCTCATTTGCCTCATCTGATTCCTGAGAAGACCACATAGTGAGTGCCTGGGACGGACGGCCACGGTGTTTCTCGTGTTTACGTGTGATAGACATACGCACATACACCCTGGTTATTATCTCTGTCGTCTTTTCACAAGGTGTTGCTTGAAAACACATAGAGACCATCTTTATCAAAACCTCACGAGTATGACAATTCAAGCCGTCTAATCTACGCCCAAGCAACAAATATGAATACGAGTCCTTATATTCAGTCAAGCGACGGTGGCCGCACGCCGAAAGGCTCCGGTGTCTTAGCGAATGGCTTCCATCCATCGGGGCGTTCTCCGTGGCCTCCGGCAGCCTGAAATGGGTGATATGAGTACAAATCAACTCAAACAACCCCTAGTCACGGTCGCTTAAATAAGCCCCTCAGAGGAAAATCCGAGTGAACTATTCTGAGAGCGTAACGTCTGTGAATAAGATAATTACGGTATCCTACGCTTGTGGGTGCAGAACACCTAAAATCAGCTGATATTTCTCTACTTATAACTTCTTTAGGTGCCACAATAGTTGTCTATTTTGTCTCCAGTATGATTAGATTTCAGAGGAATTTCTTATTCTCTCTCTGCCAAAAGCACATCTCAATAACAACTTCTTCCGCATCTCCTTTGGGGAATTCTCCGGAAAAATTGAAATGCCGCTGAAAATTATAGTGCTCAGAATGGTTTATCTTTGGCTATGGAAGAAAGGAAGAAGAGAAGATCTACTGGATGAAAGAGGAGAGCGGAAGAAAATAAGAGAACAAGAAAATAAGAACCTTGCCAGACTTTCCATGCCAGAGTATTACCCAGAGTACCCTTATACGTAAACCGGACTGGCAGTTCAGAAAGAAAGTAATGAGCTCACCCCTCCCAGACGGCCTCTTGCTACACGTAGACCGTCCGAACCTGCGCTTCCTGAGCTGTTACCACCTCCCTGGAAAAGGCTTCCAGACGCAGCCGCGGGCTTCACTGAAACACGCAATAAGATACAACAACAAGAGCAATAAGATATACTAGGTCAATAATTACCGGAGTTGGATGAAAATGGAGACGACGAACGCTGTTTGGGCGGATTCGGTGCAGAAAGTTGCTGCACGGGTGAAATGGAACGGCTCCTCCTGCAAATACCACCCAATTGGTCCAGTTGATCAGTCAATGGTTCACTTCGGTGACTTGGCCGGCCGTCTGCTGTCAGTGCTGTTGTTGCTCGCTGGTCGTGGAGGCTTGGAAACCGGATCCAGGGGCTGGGATGCGGGCGCTGGGGCCTGAATTGTCTTATATCTTCCCCATTTAATTTTTTTCTACGACCTTGTTTGGCTTGGGCCAGTCATCTGGTTGCTGTGTGATTACAGGTTTCTCTGGCTTGCGGGGCTGTTCGGCCGATCGTGGAGCCTCGGCCAACGTCCTACTAGCAGGAGGAGGTGCTGCCGATTCAATGGGCCGTGAATTGGCTCGCTTCAGTGGCGCAGCAGCCGACGGGCGTTGGTATCGCTGCGGGAACTCCCTGGCCATGGGCTCGTCCGTGGCCGCGGCTCCCATTGAGGGAGGAGGTGGAGGGAACGAACGAGGGCCACGGGGCTCAGCAGGGAAGTCATCCGAAGTGTCAGAGATGGGCGAGAAACTAAATTATGAATTAGATGAGAAAATCAAACTTCCTCCCTTCTCGAAGGCGGACGGTTGTGAGAAAACTCGAGTGGTTCCGATGGCGGCCTCTTTGGCTTCGGTTGCTTCTTGGGTCGATCGACGGTCGGTGGAACAGGAGTGGGGCCAATAAACATCCTGGGATTAGGGATTGTAAATCGGCAGTAAAGTGCATTTCATTCGTCTAATTTCCACCGAACTGTTGTCTCTGTTCGAAAGTTATCTGCTCCGAGTGGATTAAACGAAAGAGAAATGTACTTTACTGCTGATTTAGAAATCCTACCTGGGACTCTCCATGGGTACTTCGACCATTTCGGGAGCCGCCTTCCTCTTTGAATTCGGATGTGGCATGGGGGCAATGACGACGGCGGTCGGGTCCACAAACTCTCTATTCATGTTCGTCCTTCGGACTGGAGGGTAATGCACGGGTGCTGCTACAGGCACTAACACGGGAGCGCGTTTGACTGAATATAATGGTATGGATACAGTAACCTAATCGATACGAAAACCTGGCGAGTCCATGGGAATGGAGACGGAATCTTAAATTGCTGTATGAAATAATTTTCCAACTTGTAAACTCGCCTATGCTCATGGCGTCATCTTCAACCAGTGGTGGCATTACGGATTTGGCTGCGATAGCAGGTGGAGGAGGCATGATCTGGGCAGATGCGTGACCTGATCAATCACCCTGGATACGGTAGTCGCTATTTCGCAATCTCACCACCCATGTCCGATCCATTCAGTGGTGCGGGATCGTCGTAGATTCCCAACAGGTCTCCGTTCTTGAGCTTCTTGAATTGATCATCAGTCGAGGAGTCGGTTTGAGTGGCTGAACGCTGCTGAGTTCGTTCTTGTGAAGAGGTGGACCTACCTCGGTCCAGCATGGGGACTTTGGAGACAGGAGCAGGGCCAACTTTGCTCGCTGTTGCGACATCTGGAGCTATGCCTACAGCGGCTGCAACTGCTGCCACAGGAGCGGCGGCTTTCGGCAGTTGATGACTGAATATAGACAATCTGACGAGCCATCGCCAGTCTATCCATTAGTGAATCTGAGAAAATGCTATCATCTTTTCATGTGTCAGAAAAAAGCCGTATATTGAGTGACAAGTGAAATAGAACCCGTCACTGTGAACTTACGACCGGCAGCAGAAGCACATGCCGCATATGTAGTGGAAACAACAGAAAAGAGTGCACAGGATCAAGGCTGAATTTGGAAATTGATCTTTGATCGTTGATCTTTTGAGCTCTGACCGATAGCCAGCACTCCGAGGAGGATGAGAAGCCAGAGGGGCACGCACCATCCGAAGAACCATACTCCTCCTTTGCGACAAGTCGTTGACGAGTAGGATGATGTGGTTGTTGAGCCTGTGATTTTCATGGTCCGTCGAGTACGGCATTGACTACCTGAGTAAGCATCCGCGGAAGTGGTAGATTCTGTCGTCGCATTAGAAGTCGTCGTGATTCCTGTTCCTCCAGGCACATCTGAAACTTCGTAGATCGTCATCGATGTGTCGTTGTTCCATACCAATTCCACTTCCGGCACCCTTTGTCGTAGTCGTGTTCTGTTGGCCTCCACTGAATAATGGACTGTTCTCAATGAAATGTCAGCCAAACGAGCCTGTTCCCATCTCTTTCGGATGTCGCTCGCACCGTCGTTTCCCTTGTAGAATGGCTGACGGACGTGCTTGACGGAATGAGTGATGGACTGAAAATGTTGCCTTTTTTCAATTTGTCAATCAGGGATTTCATCGGCAATTATGGAAATTTGCGCCATAATGGTGAAAAGGACATAAGCGGCATCATTGTCGTTATCATTACGGCAAAAGATTCCTGGCGCTCTTATTTTTCACCCACTCATTTGTTCCCCACCCCTATTTTTCTCGTTCTCCAATACATCCGGAAGGCAATACAGCATATTCATCAAAGGTTGTGGAACGACTCCCATGCAATACCCCACAATTATTGGTGTGTGAAACGGTAGAAAAATGCAATAAATGCAACAATATTCAACCAGACGTTTCTCATAAACATACTGATCTATAGTTTCGCAAACATGCCTTTGTTACACAAGCATATGATAAATTCCTTGTTGAAGCAGTAAGTGCCCTCAAAACGGATTTGAAGCCCTATAAACGTCTGACACATAGCCCTGAATGTGCCACTCAGAGGCCGACGATATATGTCCCGTGACCGACAAGCTGCAATCTTCAACATGCCTATATATCTCCTCTTCCACACCTTCAAATTAATTTCACCCCCAGGAAAGTGTCCTCTCTCTATTTCTTCCCTGTTTTACTTAAGCTTTAATTATTTTCGAGAGAGTCGCACTTGATGGTAAGGAACGACTTATGGACCATTTTTCATCCGTGCGCACCAGCGAGCCATTCTCTCGTGTTTATCCTAGACTAACGATCGAATGTGAGCACAGACAAAAGTCAGTTCAAAAGTCGTTCCCTACTTGATAGAGACTGTCGATGCTGGTTCGGGCTTTGTTGGCAATGTTGAGAGGGTGGAGTGAATCGTGGTTGAAGCACACGTTGGAGACACCGAGCAGTAGTCCTTCGCATCCAGGGCTGTAATATTCGCATTTTAAACGCTAATCCAGTCATATTCTCCCTATTTTTAGCCTCATTATTTTCAGTGTATGACGCTGTTAATGGAATTTCGTAATCATAGGCAGTATACAGTACGTGTAAGAGGTTTGAATACCGACCGACCGGGCAAATATCCATTGCCACCACCCTCGCTAATGAGTTTTCCTCGCAGTATGTCAATGCGAGACTTCGATGTGGAGAGATCTCATCTGAGAATTTTCTCGTGAGGAAGTGCATATCTAGTCGTCTTTGCCCATAAGGCGCTTTCCAAAGCGAGAGAATAAGTCGGGGCAGGAATTGGAGCCCGTAGCAATTTAGAAATGCCAACGTCGCTCGCAAAGTGCACGGCCAGTCGAGATGCACGGCAGATAGATCAGTTTCTCTGAGTCAGCATGGAGAAAGACGCACGCGTCGGTGGCATTTGGCTCCTGAATTTGGTTGTGAAATTGGGTTTCTTTCCCATTTGGGTGCTGACTGACCCCATCAATCAAATGCAGCTGCGTCTTGTTAGCCAGAGCGTGGAAGTTATTGTCGCGGCACACATATGCCAGAGCTGCCGTGTCCGCGTTGCCGACAACAAATCCAGTCAGAAGCGGTGCCTGAGAATATTACCATAATCCGTTACCGTAACCCTACTATTACTGTTTCTACTGTATTCAATAACCGTAATCGCCCCCCCCCATTGTAGGCCTAGCAATTGCACAACGCTGGGAAATGTACAGGAGAAGGGGATTTTTGTGTGTTTGTGCCCTTGTCACACGTCAATGTTCCTGGACCGTTGTATGGATACCGTATCGGCCCAAATGATCTTGAGTCTACCGTAACCCATTCACCGTCTCGTTCTCCGCGTAGTCCCTTAGTTTCGTGATGATTTGTGCTGTGTCTGGGTGTCCCAGTCTGCCTCCGATCGCCTGCTGATTTCCACCATTAACTGCCTGAACGTGTTCGCACTCTTCACCTGGCACGCTTCGTCTCCCGCAGTCCAAGTCGCCGAACTCCGATTGACCATCTAAAAATCCGCCGATTTCCTCCTCTTTCACACTATTGCCTATCATTGCAATATATCCAATTCGCCCTATAAAGCGGTTAGAATGCCTTTCTTCTGATCCTTTTGCAACAGGCAACGGACCAGGTCTCTACACAAATATGTAGGCCTGAAGATCAGGCTGCAGCAGTTCCCTCTCTTCTTATTGTTCTCTTTATATTGCGGATATGGTTCGATTGTAGTGGCACACTAACACCCACACACAGACACAATCCCTCTCTTATGGAACAGGTGAATGAGAGAAGGAGTCGAGGAGGAGGGAGGAGAGGGTAAGAAGGGGCTGCCAAGAGACGGCGACACTCCACCACCACTCTCCCTCCTACCCGTGCGTCCAGAAAGTATCAGGCTCCAGTTTTATGATTTTCTCTCTTTCGCACGGGCTCAATTGCCTCAGAGGGCGTATGCATCGCGGAAATAAGCTCTGTACTTGTGTAGACGCCCCACACGCGTTTTTACATCGGTCGAGAGACAAGTACGCCATGGACAGTTGTGTCTTAATGGCGAAATGGAAAGATGCGCCATCTCACGGCGCAAGGGTCCATCTCAGCACTATAATTCAAATACCCAAGGCAGTCTTCACTGTGGAGCAAATACTCGTATCATCCATATTCCGCACTGATTTGCATGCTCGAAGCGCTTGCCTCCAGTCTGTATGCTTTTTCCTCACCGCTTTTCAGCAATGAATTGCATATCATTGCTGAAACAAATGTCTGCCACTTGCCTGCCAGCAATATTCCTGACCGTCCGAAGAGATTCTCACACCATTGACGCACTCGCAACCGTCACTGCCTGCAAATTGTTCTGCTCAGTACTTCGATCTACTGAGACAGAGATCTCTATTCCATCTTATCGAGACTATCAATGCCTCATGTTTTTGACAGTTATCCTGAACCTCCTTTACCCACTCACTATCATACTCACGACTCACTCTCTACCTGCCTCTTATTCTACTTGAATCCAATTGTATCCAACTAACCTCTAGCAAGCATGAGCAGAAGGACAGTCAGCATCGCAAGCCCTCGCATTTTCGCTCTGTTTAGTGAATCTGTTTGCCATCCGTCTCATCCTTCTGTCACAGTATCCCAGGATACGGTTCTGGATCGCCTAGGCGATTCGTCCCATCATCCAACATCCATCCATCCATGTCTTCCTGTATAAACTTTCACGATCATGTTTATCTGAAACGAGAATATCACACAGTAAACACTAGGGATCGCATTATGGAACGTTATTGACAGTCGTTCATTTCCAGTCGTCTAACTTCATTCCAAGCGGTTAGAGGGTTAGAAAAGGACGGCTGTCAATAATTTTCCATAATGCGATCCCTATTAAGCACACCGTTGTCTGTTTCACATCCACACTGTTTTGTAGGCGAGGCAACTCTCCCTGCCAAGTAGTATGTGTGTTGTTCTCGCTCTCCTACTTTGTTGCTTCCTCGACCGACCTTCGCAATCTCCCACGCATACTCAAATTTTGTAGGCATATGGAGCTGCTGGGAATCATGAGCAGTCAGACGACTTGACAAAGAGAAGAATTGTCTACGGGCATATCATCAACCAGTCATGGGAGCCTCCGCTGGCACTATGCGAAGAGATGTGAGCTGAGGGGCAGCACTACTGACATGGGGGCCGAAATGGGGATAAAGGCAGATGAATCGAAACACAGTTTAAATTTGCCTTCATTTTCTAGCATTATGTTAGTTCACGACACAAGTGCTCGCGTATTACAGTGGGGGCAGACATCTGTGTGAATATGATGAAATTTCAATTTTGAGGTTGGCAGCGGCAAATCGCGACGAATCGACGCCGAAATCGCCAAGGAGAAGGAAGAAAGCAAGACATTCAAGATCCTGCTTCTAGGTGCGATTTGGAGTCGGATACATTTTCGCCAATATGTTTGTGCTCTCGAGTCAATCGTTTGCGAGACATCGTGTGCAGCCCTGTGCTTCGCAAGAATAGTCTAGCCCACCGAACAGAACAAAAGGGTCTGCTTGACACCTGTTAATTCTAAGACATAAACGAGCATAAACGAGCATAAACGTGAGACATAAATGAGCATCGTTTTCAGGCGGTTCCGAGTGCGGCAAGTCAACGATAGCGAAGCAGATGCGGTAGGTTCTGTAATACGTATTATGCATCACAACGAAAATTTAATTTCGAATTGTATATCATCGTTGAAACATATCCAGAAATCACTGGAAACGAAGAAATAGCTCATCAAATGAGAGAGTCCGAAGAAAACGATAGGAGTGTACAAAACGGTTGAGTTATGGACATGCCAATTGCGGACACTTTCCGACTACTATGTCTATGTTAGAGGGTCGCAATTGAAATCGATGCAAAATAGTTTCAAAGACCCTTGACTATTCAGGATTCTTCATCTCAATGGCTTCTCTGAAATACAGCTGATGGAGTACAAGCCCACTATCCACAGGAACTGCGTAGAGGGACTGGATCAGCTACTCCGAGCCTGTGACACGTTCAAGTACAGGCACGACGTCTCAGCAATAGTCAGTTTCCAATTGTCTTCAACAACCATGCTCTCAATTACGGGGCTAGTTGAACTAATGGAATAGACTTGGGCCCAAATAATATTCAATAATAGGTGAACTGTCCTTTACCGATGGCGAAGTCAATAACACTCAATTGCGTTTCATAAGTCTTCCTCGTACGCGTAATCTTCACTCTTTGATAGTGCATTGTGCGCGGACTCCTGTTTCGTGCAATTAAATTCCTTGGTATTTATTTTGTTCCCATCAAACATTCATTGAGCACGCGGTTCTTTTTGCCATTTCTGCAAGTTCGCATAGTTGTCGAGTCTGGAAGAAACACAGATTCCGAGTAGCCATTTCCTCATCAGTGCCCGTCCGTTGAACAAGAAAAGTCGCCTCCGCCATTATCGATCGCGGTCGTCGCATTACTCCGAGCGTGATTGAATACACACGGACGCACGCAGCGAGAATAAACTATGCACCATGCAATGCGAAGGGTGAAAGCCATAGACATTTGCGCCACAATAGTGGAGTGGATACTTGATGGCGCTTTTGTCCATTTACTCGTTATGGCGCAAGTGACCAAGTCTCTGTTGCCTTCCATCCCATGTACATTGTTGATAGGTGTTGTAAGCGAACACCTCCTAACGAGGGGAAAAGCGATACTTGCTAGATGATCAACGACCACCAGCAATAATTGACAACAGAGAACTCCTCTCTGGATAACAGAGGCATTCATGTTGCGAAAGACAGTGGTGCCGCCAAAAGCAAAGGGGAAATGCTATGATGTGCTGTGGTAGCCAGAGTCTGCTAGAGCAGGAGGAAGACATTTCTATTTGAATAATTATAATAATTTTTTTGCATATAATAAATTCGTAAATGAGAAACATTTTCTAGGAGGACATCAAGCGCTTCCGCGAGTTCGCACGCTCGATAAAGACGGATAACGAGGATGTGCTCATACCCGTGGTCATCTCTCGTTGCATGGAGCGAACGTGGCAGACGGCGCAGGTCCAAGCAGCCTACGTACGCCGATTCAACTTCCCCTTACTGGATTGCGCGAAACAGTGAGTTGTTCCTATGCCAGATAGTTTGATTACTTACTGACATATGCTTCATTGCCACCATATCTGAAGGCATACCTTCTGTCTGGAATAAACCATAAAGTAATCATTTTGCCAACTATGGTTGGCTATTTGACTACTTTACGGGTTATGTTACAATGCTGCTATACATTTGATGGAATGCTTTCTACGCACCATTCTGTCAACCACAGTATGCCCAAAGTTCGCTTGCCCATAATCGTCCTCTCATTTGTAGCTTCCTCGACAACATGGCTCGAATCGGCGACTCTGCATATATTCCGACCACCCACGACGTACTCGTTTGTCGGTTGCGGACGACGGGCATCTCAGAGTTGGACTTCCACCACAAGAGGATGCATTTCCTGTAGGCCGCCCAACCGTAGTCTCTATAGACCACCCACATATTCAGGATGGTCGACGTGGGTGGCCAGAGGACGGAGCGGCGGAAATGGATTCACTGCTTTGATAACGTCGACATGCTTCTGTTTGTGGTGGCTATGAGCGACTATGACCAGCAGGACCCGGAAGACACCAAGCAGGTTTGAATCCAACTATCGGGTGAAAGCCAGGGTCGTCATGGAGATTTGCGCCATAATAGTGCAATGAACAGATGTACTTTCGGAATACTGATAATTATTATATCCCGATTTATCGAACGGCTGCACAATAATCTAACTTTTCAGAACAGAATGCTGCAAAATCTGGAGATCTTCAAGACAATCATGGTCTCGGAAGTTTTTCGGCGTGCTTCAATAGTGCTTTTTCTCAATAAGCACGATATCTTTCTGGTGGGTGAAACAACTTTTTTTTTATTTTTCCTGATTATGTCTTTCCAGGAAAAGTTGAAGTCAAGCTCTTTGTCCAAGTGCTTCCCGAACTACCGAGGTACTTCATTTTGGGAAAGTAGAGAGAACAAGGGTTCCTGTGAACTTAGGGCAAGTATTTCGCAGGAGGATTATGTTTCTAAAGATTATTCGGGTCAAAGGCACGTCCATGCTCACGTTTGTCATAATAACGATAAAGCATCTGTACAAGTTCAGCAAAAAATTAACAGGTTTTTCGAAACATTCAGGCACTAATCCGGTTGAAAAACAAGGGGGCCATCTCCATTGGCTTCATAGTGATGAAATGGACGAAAGTGCCAACAAATCCTGAATCCGCGCACATTTCACCAGTATTGTCGCAATTATTCACTACTCTCTGGTTTTTCACCCCGTAATCACGTTCTCATGCTCAGGAGATAACAGTGACGAGGACGCCTCGAAGTACGTGCAGAGGACGTTCAGTCGCTACGTCAGCCACAAGCACAGATTTTTCGCTTTCACCACGCAAGCCACGGATACAGACCACATTGATAGGTGAGTCAGCTACAGTACGGTCAGATAGTGATACTTTTGACCATAATAAGTGGTGTTTCAGCAGAACAACTTTCACGGTCGTTGAGCTAGATATGAGCAGACCTTTATATTTTGGGGTTTTTCTTGTACCAACTCTCTAAATTCCTGGTACATTTCTTTTGATTTGATATACCCCATGGCCATATTCCATGTGATGCGTGAAATTTCGTCTTTCGCTGACAATGACTGATGGTTCACTTTCTTTTAGTGGCTTGAAAGATGAGTGAGTGATGGGTGGTGATGGAATGGATCATTATCTATACTGGATTCACTTATCATGAAGAATCTCAAAGAACACATTTCCATTTACCAAATTTCATGTCACTTAGTGAAGAAGGGAAGTGGTTAGGCGGAGGAAAAATGTTTTAAAGGGACCATGTCACGATATTTGAAGTTGGTCTCAGATTAAAGAGCGCACAATTCTGTGCAGAAATCTTCTTTACACATATATTCAGAAATCGCTCGTATTCGAGATACAGCGCCTCAAAGGTGCCCCCACCCCCCAGACTACGCTGTTATCGCCGCTAAACAGCGTAACCTGGGGGCTGGGGGCACCTTTGAAGCGCTGTATTTCGAATACGAGCGATTTCTGAATATGCGTGTAAACAAGTTTTCTGCTCAGAATTGTGCGCTCTTTCATCTGAAACTAACTTCAAAAATCGTGACATGGTCCCTTTAAGGATAGGTCATTGATTAATGCAAGTGTCTCAACATGTGGAAGAGGGCTTAGATCGATCAAAGACTCTATGTATTGAGTGATGGTCGAAACATCGAGGCTTATTTTTATAGTAGATTTGCATTGTAACACTAGATACGGAAATTGTATTTCAACCATAAATTGCAGGGTGTTCTCGTCTGCTGTCTCCCACATCGTCAATCAGAACCTTCGTTCCACTGGTCTCCACGTGTAATCTTCTTCCTCCCTGACTCTTAGGATATCACAGTAGCCATTCAACACGGTTGTTCACAGATGCACTTATGATTTCAGAAATGGTGAAAGGCAACTGCATTTTACGCCTTCACGAAGAGTCACTATTGCGGTGAAAATGTCCATAATTCAGTTATCTCTCACATATAGACACTTTATGGTTTCATAAACGATTCCTTGCCAAAATTCCTACTCCTAAAATATTCTTATTGCATAGCGATCGTTACAAGTGTTAATGGCCATGGTACGGCAGAAGATCGAGATTATGTGTACTGTAATTTACCGGGCGAAACTACGGTGGCATAGACAGTTAGCGGTGAAATGGATAGATGTGCCATCAATTCTAGGCTCAAGTTTTCACGGTAATGGCGCAAATGTTTGTGACGCTGTTGTCTTACACCCAAATTCCCATGCATCATATTTGTGTGCCATTATTCAATGGGAACTCCGTCTGCGATAATGAAACAGTTAGATTTATAAGATTACGGAAAGAATACATTGACACGACGAAATTCGATTTCGTTATTCGCCATCTCTTCTCCTTTTCGCTTTCTTCTGGGTGTGAGACGCGAGAGCATTGGCATTTGCATGAAATGAAAGCATGCGCTTGACGCTTCTGCCCATTTCACCAATTTGGCGCAAGTGTCCCCTAGCGCTCTTTTCTTTTACCCGTTCTTCTTTGCCTCGCCATCATTCCTTTCCGGTGAGACTAAAGGGATTGCCTTGCTCTTCCTCTTCTACCCCACTCCATCATTGTTCCCTCCATTCCATTTCTGCTGTCAGAGAACAGGGATTTATTCATATCATAAATTTAAAAAAAAACATCTCAATCTCGGTTACAAGATTACCAAAATTCCCTATGAAATTCTTTATGTTCTCATGCACAATGCGTGTTCTTCCTGATGACCGGGGGCTCCTCTGATTTGGGCTTGGGACGTCTCTTAGACAGAGACCGTGCAGGGGGTGGTGGGGT
>JACMIF010002043.1:8342-19975 GCA_014805445.1 Diplogasteroides magnus | reverse complement strand
ATTTGAAGACTATTGTCCATGAGATTTTTGATGAAAATTTCACCCTAGACGTAGAATTTCTCGGAGAATCGATTGGATCAATAAAAAAGTGTGCCTTAATGGGGATTTTTCTCAGAATGGCCATTTTTGTGAAACAAATGCCTATAACTTTGTCAATTTTGAGTTTCGTGGGTCGTTCCCAATTACAAAAAGTCTTATCTCGTCGAGACGATCAAGAGCCACTATACTTTTATAGGGTTTGGACGCCTAGGAAAAAAGTTAGGTTTTTCGAGTCCGCACTTTGCCGATTTTTCCTACCTCTCAAACTCATTTTCAGAAATTGGGATGTTGATTTTTGAACTCAGCGTGGTCGACTTAGTCAGGTACAAAATTTTCAGATAGGGTTAATTTTTTGCTGTGCCAAGCCTCGTCGGAGAATCTCACTCCACTGAGATAGTGTCTCATATTGCCTTGTATTGCCACGCAACATATCGATTAATAATCCTTCGCTTGCAGGAAATCGATTATGTTTTCAGAAACATGTAATGACTGCATTCTTCATGAAATTGATCGACGGTTTCATGAACGCGGTCTTCAAGAAACCGTGCAATGGAGGATTCTACTGTTCATCGTGGAATCACGTTGCTAATTCGAATGGGTTCGTTGATTTACGTAGATTAGTAGGAGTGTTTAATTATAAATTTATTTTTCTATCATTAAATTAATGAACTAGGAACGAAATCATCTATGCCATATTTAGGAACATTGTGTATGCATTGGTTGGCGTCGATAGAAGTGACGTTTCAAATGCGACCAGGTAGGGAGAGCGGTCTAACCTGAACGAAACGGGCTCTTCAGCCATCGAAAGAGCTTTGACAGTGGTGTTGGTAAATAAATGCCGGGGAATTCAACAGCTCGATAGTACGTGTCCCGTCTGGCACCTCCGTTATCGACACGCATGGCTTCATGAAAATATGCCCTGGGACATACCTCAAATTCAAGTATCTTTTCATTTTTGCATGTAACTATTCCAGTTAGGAAGGTGTGGTATGGAAGAACTTTTGCGCTAAAAACAATGGATTTTCAGTCCTCCTCACAACGCACGAAATATGTCTCCGCTTTCATCATTGATGACGAGATCCTGGTGATTCTTGCAGAAGGGGAAGGGAGCTGCGTGAATGATAGGATCGCCATGGACGTTTGAGCCGATGAGTTCTTATAGTTGAATGCGTCGCTGATTCCTTTCCAATAAACTGCGACTGTTCCGTTATTATCACTTCGAAGGGATACATATATACGTCGAGCGGCGTATGGTACAACGTGGATAGCAGAGAAGGTTATAGGTGCCTGTTCCTTCCACAATTCACAAATTAGATGATAATACTCACTATATTATGCTGATATGGAGTGTGAAGATATCATTGAATATAAATGGCTTTCAGGATTCTGAAAAAGCTCCGAAGATACAATCATCTTCTACTCACAAGTGATTGAAAGACAAAAATGATAAGGATGCGCTAGTCGTGGAGGTGAGATCTTCACAAGGAAAGTAGTTCAGCCGTTCTAGGACGCCAAACCGTGTCAAGGGGCAACGGAATCGCGGCTAATCAGTAGAATATCATCCATTACGCGAACGCCTGGACATGAGCAAGAACCATTTACAAGTCGATAATATCAGGTATTCCATATTGTTCCATTTTTAGAAACTTTTTTATCGTTACATATATTCGCTTGCTTTGTTTTTATAAATAAATGCAATTGGATGACGTGTCGAATTTACGCAAATTAATGTGACGGACATTGATAAGTCATTTGTGGAATGCACAGAAGGAAAGAGCTCAAGGACAAATAAAAAATATACAGTTTTAATGTTACATTGGAAGTGATCAAATGACGACTTGGAGATTCGTTCGTACGAGCACTTCAACTAGAGAGGGGTCCTTTAACGATCGCATAATTAGTTCGACTGGAATCGGCAACTTGGTAATCAACAGACAATCTCTATAGTTTTCAAAATAGTGCGTATCTCGCTGGATTTCGGAAGATGTTTGCTACGTATAGTGGACGGTGGCGAGCATAACAGTCCAGCCAGCTGGTGAATGGAGAGTTTTGGGGTAGGTAAGATACGACAAGACCTGAAATGTCAACAATCTAAGGGACATGTGACAATAAGCCAGAGCTTAATGAAAATTGCCCTAATTCCTTGTGGGATAGAGAACGGAAAAACTAATTGTTAGTGAACAGAATTCAACCGTAATAGATACTAAGAATTTTATGATTGTAACCTTTTGAAGGGGCTGTTTCTTGCAACTCGAGTTAACTCCTTCAGTTATTTTAGCGAAATACCCGAATGCACCTTTGGAATAGTAGTTTCAATGCCCCTAATCAGTAGATCGAAACGTTCACTCACCCGAACCGGAACATGCCATCACAGTGGAAACGATGGGGAATTTTGGCATTTTTCAAGAAGTACGATTCGGCCTCCTCCCGGACGATATATCGAGTTGCATTCAGGGCGCCACTCATGATCTGAGATGTCAATTAAAGTTCCCCTCCACACAAAGGAAAAACTCAAACACGCGCGCTTTTCAAATGAGTTGCCGCGACGCGAGTGAGACGCGTCGCGTTTTTTTCTATTTTTTTTGAAATTTTTTTGAAATGGTCCACAAACGCTTATTTATTTCGCCGATAACCCTCTGCTATTTTAATTTAGAATATTTAGCGTATCTTGAAGCGTCGAACGAGTATTTTTGCCGATTTATAGAACGTAGAATCAAGTTGCAGCAAAGGCCAAATGTGTTCGAGTTCCAATTTTTCGTTTATCGCGTTGACCCTTGTTCTAAGTTCCGAGCGTCGCGTTGTTTGGGACATTTAGGTCATTGATAGTCTCAGCAGCCTTATTACATTCAGATTATATGCGAATACTGCCAGAAGAACCGGCGGCGCCGAGATCGATACTGCTTAAAGCGGCAGCATCCGCGAAATAGGCGTTTGAATCGCGCGCGCTTGCATGTGCAAGACACTTCATTTTGCACCTTTGATCGCTCGCCAGAGGCCAGGGAAAGACTTCCGGTCAATTTTACTTTCGATAACATGATATTGGCGTCATCAAAATTCTGAAAATGAGATAAAAAAGGGGGGTAATTTTTTTGTGTGGACAGGTACTTTAAGTTTTTAAAATTATAATTTGCTTGCAATTATATAGCAAAATATGAAAATATACTAACCTTATAATCCCAGTACGAAGGATCGATAAAATTTTGCAGTGTCACTTCATTCCATTCTTCTTCATCCCATTTCTCAGCTTCCTTGGCAATGGCACGATCAATTCCCGTTTTCGCCAATATTCTGAAAACACCCCTTTTCAATTAAAAGCCCTCAAACGTATAAGTGAATATGAAAAATGTGCAAACCTTTCAGCTGCATAAGTTATGATTTTCGGACCCCACAGTACGACCCATTGAAATATCAGCCGAGGAACGAGACCGCTGAAAGAAGGGAAAATATTTAGAGCTGTGTAGCCATTAATCTGTGTATAACATTTCTGTTACCAGTCAAACCTAGTCCATATCTAGCCAAAATGAAAAGCTTTTGAGCTACAAACAGTCTTGCTTGTGAAATACATATCAACAAGTAAAAGCATACGCGAATAGTCCTCTGACGCCTTCTTCTTTCACAATCAGATCAAGTCCCTGCAAAGAATGTCTCAGTTGAGATGCCACATCTAGGGTATAATCAGGGTGTCACATTTGAGTCTTTTAGTGTATTCGTCATGTCTCTGCTCTCTGAAATGCGAGTATGTATGCATTTTGTGCGCAACTGCACCGCGGTGAGCAGAGACATGGCGAATGCACTAAAAATATTCGCATGCGATACTCTAGTATCTATAATCAACCCCGAACCTGCATATACCGTGTATACTTCGCTTCTTCTCCAACCAACTGAGCGATCTGACGCATGGCCACAACTAAAAGAAGTGATTCCAATATTCTAGACATCTACACACACAGAAAAAATACTGCCATTTCCCCCCCAATTCGTCGTCATTCTTCTCCGCCGCGCGGTTGTCCATGAGGGAATGGGATAACCGCGCCGCAGAGAAGAATGACTACAAATTGGGGGGAAATGGCAGTATTTTTTCTGTGCGCATTTTTTTATTTTTAAATTTAGGATTTGCCTCCTTCCGTTTCAATAATGCATTGCCTTTTGTTCTTTCATCCAGAATTATTTTGAAACTGAGGAAGGCAAATCTTAAATTTAAAATGACAAACATGTCATATATTTTCCTGTGTGTATTCATACCTAAGAAGGGCCATGATGCTGTAGTCGCTAGAGTCATCGAAACTGTTTCCCGTAGTCCTTTTCGAATAAAGCGCCTGAAATGACTTCACGTGGAAATTACTCAATTAGATCAAATAGGATTTTACTCACTCAAATCTTATGATTTTCACATCATGATAGAATAACCACCTTTCAATGTATTCCCTAAGCAAAACAAATGATTTAATTTGTACTCACTCCCAACTCTGCCTGTCGGACAATTGCCATTCTTTCAGTCCTTCTGTGTCAGCTGGAGGATGAAATACTGTCGGATATGTGTGGTCAATGTACTAAAAACATATTTTAAATAATTAATAAATCTGTGCCACGAACGATTCTACAACATATGAAGCTTATGCAGAATATGCCTCACCCAACGCGTTCCTCTGTTCACAGCAATCGTCGCAACTCCGGCTGCGAAATACGAATCCCATCCTGTGTAAAGAATACCGAAGCCGTGTGATTCGCAGAGTTACCTTCCTAGAAGATGCTTTAATTCAACAAGATTAACAATAGCGTTTGTGGTAGCAAATAGATTTGTCATTCAACTTCTTTCATTTGTTCTCTTTCTTGGAGCAATCGAGCGCTCAATGGAAATTTGATGCATGAGAAATGCACTTTACTACCGATTTTGAAACCCTTCTGGCAATCGTTCTGGCCACCCTACTGATTGTTAATATAAAATTGCTCACATCTTACCGTAACTTAAGATGTCATGTGGACGATAGTAGACTAATTTGTCCCATGTTGCCGTACTTTCGAGGCCGGGAAACGGTTCATATCCTAGTTGCATCAGCGTCGTGAAAAGCTGAAAAACAATCATGAGATAATCACATAGAATAATATTATAACACCAATTTGCTGTAAGAGCAAGGATGTATCTTAGATATTAGACTACCTTAGCAGTACAGACGAGAAAAACAACATCACTGTGAAATCACCCTGAATAAAGCACAGATGCATACCTTAACTGGCAGTTCTCTGATGACACTTACAGCGCTATTTTCCGTAATTGCATTTGCTCAAAGGCATTGCCAGGGGGTATGACCTGGGTGAGTGTCGTGAAGGACCCAATTCCTGTGCCCTCTAGGTCACAACATTCAACTTACATTCCCGACGTGCTATTCTCCGCCATGTCATCTATTTCATTTTCTTTTTTGAGCCAAGATATCGGAGTCTGAACGACTAAAAAAACATGAACATGTTCAGAAATTTTCATGTTGTCAACATGTTTAACAAGAAACATCGAATATTTCCTGGTGAAATACGTTGCTGCCATATATTCTCTTGCTTTGTTTTAATAAATAAACGCAATACATAAATAACGGTTTACTGGCTGATGCAGCGAGGTTATACATATTAATGTGACGGGCGTTGATAAATCATTTGTGGGAATGCAGGGAAGGAAAGAGCTCAATGACAAAAACAAAAATATTAAATAAAAAAAATAAAATTTAAATTTTAAAAAAATACATGCACATTTAATGTTTTAATTGAAAGTGAACAAACGACGACTTTGAGATTCGTTCGTTCGAGCACTTCCTCTAAAATTCAAACAACGCATTTTTCTCCTCCTGGCCACAAATAGTTGGAATAGTATTCTTTCGAGATCCTTAGTATGTGATGAGTATTTGATGAGCCTCACTGACCCGAACCAGCACGCCATAACAGTGGAAACGATTGATAGCTTTTCGTTGCGTATTCTGAAGTACGATCGGGCATTGTTTCGAATGAACCATCGAACAACTTTCAGGCCCTAAAAATGACTAATTGGGAATAATACAGATGTTGATCGTTTCTTTTCGATAATATTTTAAAATGCTGACAATTTTGACCCAATATGAGAGATCAAATAATTTCTTTGTCTTCGCATCGTCTTCTTGCCGCTTCTCAAGATTAGCAGCTATCACACTGTCGATTCTCGTTCTAACCAGGATTCAGAAAATGGCATTTGCAAGCCAAAACTTTAGACTGCTTTTATAGCGGATAACATTTTGATAAGCACCTGTCGGTGGCGAAAATGATTCCACAAGTTCCCCATAACGTAATAAATCGTAAAATCGGCCGTGGAATGAGGCTTCTGAAAGTTCATGAAGGATAAAATGCGATTGTATTCTATTTGATGATGTTGCTTCTCAATCTTTCAGTAGACTTTCAGTTCAATATGTTACAGTGAATGGTTAGTAATAGCAAGGGTTTATAAGTCGATAGTAGGGAAAGCAGAATGATCGCAAGAGTGCATTCCGACTGTCAGTTCTCTCCATCGTACGGTCATATCTAGTGAGTTGACACGACCGCATGATGGAGAGCACAGAGAGACGGAATGCACTCTCGCGTTCATTCTGTCTACCCTAGTCGATAGTAAAGTACATTTCTCATTCGTCTAATCCACCCGGAGCGGTTGTCGCTCGAACGTAGAGATAGCATGTCCGTAAAATAACGAATGAGAAATGCGCTTTACTACCAATTCAGAAACCCTAGTAAAAGCTTACGCGAAGAATCCTTTGAATTAGGGTGTCGCACGCGAGTCTTTTAGTGCATTCGTCGTATCTCTACTCTCTGAGGAGCGGTTGTGTCTGAAGTTTGGAGACAACAGCTCCGCAGAGAGTAGAGACACGACTAATGCACTGAACTACTCGCATGCGACACCCTTCTTTGAATTCTTCTTTATGCATAATCACATCGAGGCCCTGCAAAAGGAAAGAGAGAAGAGATACTCTTTGAATGATTCGTGCATATGATATTTTAAAAGTCTTTTGAATAAAAACTAACCTGAAAGCATCCAGTGTACTTCACTTATTTTCCCACAAATTGAGCGATCTGAGGAATTATCACAACTAAATAGCATTTGCGCATTTATGATCATTTTAATGTTGTAAATGCGAACCTTGGAAAGGCCATGATGCGACCATCCCAACAGTGAGGAAAATCGTTTTACGCAGTCCTTTTCGGGCAAAACATCTAAAAATATTATAACGAGATTAAAGGAGCCAGAAAGGGAGATTGTTTTGCACGCACTTTCGTTATCACTTCTCTCCATTCCCCCACTTTCTCGTCGTCAGAGCGGTCTACTCTGACAACGAGACATTGGGGGAATGGAGAGAAGTGATAACGAAAGTGCATGCAAAACAATCTCCCTTTCTGGCTCCTTTAAAAGAGCTGTGCCACGAACTTTTCGAGTATAGGGTGAAAGCGCAGGATACACAAAAAAACACTTTTCCTACGTTTCACAAATGTTTCTGCGATGTGGTACCAAAGGTACCAAGTGCGATAGGTAATAGGGTGGCCGTTGATCTTGGGGGAAGCGAGTGACTATAGGGGAGGAAGAGAACATAGAGTCTTCCTCATGCTAGCGTGTGTTGTGTTCATGGGGAAGGGGTTTATGGTAGGTGAGTATGCGGAAGCGAGAGACGGCAGAGGTATTGATATTGATTGCCAGCGCAATATTGTCGTGTTTGGACACAAATAGTTCAAATGTGCATATTTCATACTTCAATTACAACTGGAGGAAATTGTTTTGTTGTGTAAGCATGATGTTTCAATGGTGTTGAGACCCCAATCCTCCTCCTACGCTTTTCTTTTCGTTTCCGCGTGGGAAATGAACGGGCGGAAAATAAATCACTTTTCGAGATTGGAACGAGCCATAAGTGCACTTGAAAAGTTCGCATGCAAAGCTGTCATATTGCGACCGCATTTTCCCGTCATCTATCGTCTCGGGCGGTCGGTCCACGAATGAAATGAAGAGTGAACGAGAAACACCTCGGACTACACTCGTTGTGAAGACGCGAGACAGACAAGTGTAAGTGTTTTGTTGCATTACATAGTAATTTGTGTTTCATTTTCATTTAAACGTATTATTTATGTTGTTTCTTCAGTGTTGAATTCGACTACGATACTGTAGAATACTGGTTGCCTGAGCTGATTACAAATGGTATTTTTCAAATTTAGCGAAAATATTTTTTTAAATGCTAAAAATATTCGCAGGAAAAAGAAAACGACTCAATGGATATGAAGGAATACTTAAAATTGACGTGAACCTTCCCAAAACGACGGTATTTGTGATACTTTTTCGTTGATATAATCAAAAGTTTGTCCAGATCGATCAATTGAAGATGCTTCTGCTGGAGGGAAGAACTGATGGGAAGACGCCCACCTTCAAGGGAGAATGGATCGTACTGGACACTTGCATCAGAGAACTTTCAAGTGAGGGCTGCCACGCAGTCCATAAGGATCTGCCACCTCGTCCATAAAGGGGCTGCCACTAGAGACCGCGAATCAATTCACCTAAACGATCTCAAACCATGCGAAATGACTCAGCAATCAACTCACATGAAGAGTTAATTGAGTTTACATAATATTCCAAGTGAATTAATTCACTGCGCTCTTCATTCTACTTCATTCTACTCTCACCGCGCGGTCGCCCGGCGAATTTTGGGGGAATGTTACTGTTGCGTCCCGAGAAACATATCACGTTTTATGTGGTAAGAACGCTAACAAGGTGTCTCTTCAGTTCAGGTATTCACGTATTTCTTTTTTGTTGTGTTTGTTGATGTTTTGTTGCTGTAGGGAAATAATATTTTAGTCTTTTGAACATTTGTACTACTGTACTTTGTACTACACTAATTGATTCCCGTTAAAGTAGTTGTGCCACGAACTTTTCGGCGATAAACTGAAACCGCCATAAGTTTTGTCGTTTGAGGAAGATTCGTTGAGGAATCATATTTTTCGCGTGTTTATCTAACTTTATACAGTATCCCAAAGTCAAGGTATAAGGTAGCCATTCAGTTTACAATCGAAAATTTGTGGTACATCCCCTTCAACCGAAAAATGTTTTATTTGATAAAAATAGTAACGTAAAACACTGCATTTCACACTGAGTTAATTGGTGAGTTGATTGGTGAATTAATTCACGCAGTGAATTAACTCATTTCAATCAACTCTCATTCGTGAGTCGATAGCCTCCCTCTCATTTCATTCGGCTTTCTACTCGAGTCGATTCGCGGTCTCTAGCTGCCACGTAGTCCATAAAGGGGCTTCCATGCAGTTCATAAAGGGGCTGCCACGCAGTCCATAAAGGGGCTGCCACGAAGCGAATATTTTCCAAGGAAACCCCGAATGGCGATCAGTACTGCTACAAATCGTCGACATTTGTGTGTCGCAGTTGAATGAGGCAAGAAATTGGAAAGCACATCTGACTGACGTTTTTTTTAGAACAACTGCATTTCGTTGTGGAAACTCTGCAGAAAATACGGACACGTCGCTCAAGCCAAGGTTTCGACTTCCAAATAAGCATGTCTAAATTTAGTTTTAGACGGAGATGTCTGTGACATATCATCTCGTCCACTCTTGTTCAAAGACCATCGACTTCTATAGGTGAGTATTTGTTGTTGAAGATCGTTACGTCAACAAAGTTAATTCTGTTTAAATCGTTCCCCGCAGATTGACATTTGACGAATTGCGAAATCTCCTGTCCTCTGATCAACTTCACGTCGTTAACGAAGACGAAGTAGTCGAGGTGACATCTGCAGAGCGCAGTGGTTTATGCCTCTTTTCTTCCAAGTCTCCGTATTATCAATCTAACGCAATTGTTCGCATTGTTGACTGCTCTCTTGAACAAGCAGGGAAACATAAATATATACGCATCTTTTTGTTTGTTTTTTCCTCGCCCCCTTTTCTTGTAATTGTTCCTATCAATAGATCTCCATATGGAGCGAACATTCTTCAGATTGTGGATCGATGGATCGCCGGCAATTCTTTAGTAAGAGAATCGTATAGAGTCGAATTATTCTCAAGCGTTCGAACCAATTTCATCTCGAACCTCGAACAGGCATGTTATTCCATTCTTAGCGCGAAGCATTGCTTCATACATAATACGTAGCGGTTGATGGTCTGACAACCCATGTTGTTGCAGAATCCCAGCAGATCGACCATTTTACAGTACGGAACAAGCGATGCTGGACCAAGAATACGGTAGATCAGTTGCAAAAATGTTTCTTATCTTAGCATTTTCAAGACGAGATGTTCTGCTGAGGATTGGATGTAAGAGCGAATGTCGAACTAAGATCCTTGGCACTGCGGAATACTTTGATGAGGTGAGTGTCTTGCGCAATTGGTAGGGTTTCTATATTCGTAGAGAAGTGTTTTTTTCATTCGTCTAATCTCCACGGAGCTGTTTTCTCACCTTGTAATTGATTTAGAAACCCTATTGCACAGTAAACGCGTTATATAATATGTATGCAATGACTATCACAATATTTCGCAATTTTAGGACAATCGTGAATGGAGGCCTCTGCCTGCACTGGATATGCCTGTTGGCGTCATTAACTTCGCTCCCATTTGGCTCAATGGAGTGAGTCCTCCCAGTACCACTTTCATATCCAGACATTAAATATGGAGTTTTGGGCATATTTTCCGTCGTTTCTGGCTAACATCACTGCCGAGTAGTTATCTGTGGTGAATGTTGGCCAACAGCTCGAACAAGAATACAGACGGAGAAAATGCAATGTGTTCCAAAAGTAGATCGCTAATAGACAGCCACTTGATGGGTTGCGTAATCAACACCATTCAGACACTGTATGCGCTCGGCGGTAGTAGCGGTAGCCCGATTCCGGACGGTATTCTGAAAGTTCATTCGGATGTTTGGAGACTTGACGGCAGAACTTGGAAGAAGTGCGCTAATATGCATCAGTGCAGGTATTTGAATATGTTGAGTATGATTTCATTCATGGAAAAAGGCGTAGCTTCGTTGTATGTTGATTAAGTGAATACGAATTTCCTATGTTTTGCACTAATCGCACGAATAACACTGCACAATCGTGATTTACCAAAATTCAGGATGTATTGCCGTAATCAAGCAGTCGCTTTCGAGGGAAAGATCTATGTTTTTGGCGGATTCGAAGATGATAATATCGAAACAGTTGACTCGCAGTCATGCGAGGTTTGTTTTAATGTGCAACTTTCACAGGTCTCAAACTTCAAATTATCTAACGCTTTCAGTATGTATTTCAGATGTACGACCCAGACGAGAATCGATGGCATCAGCTTCCGTATGCTTTTGTGTGCATATTTCGCTTCATTAAATTTCATGGGAAATTATATAAATATACATACTGAATTTTAATGATAATGCAATTGATCTCTCCAAAAAACTTTAGAAAATAATATTAGGTTGGGGAGAAAGTCTTGACCACTTTTGTTATCCCGATGCAAAAAAATCCCAGTAAACGCTAGACAGTAATTGTGTAGTGCATAGTTGTTGGCTAACCTTGGCCAACACTTATGCTTAGCTTAGCTGCCCCATTCCTGCAACACAGCAAACAGAAGGCTTTCAAAGT
>JACMIF010002042.1:0-19977 GCA_014805445.1 Diplogasteroides magnus | reverse complement strand
ACTTTGAAAGCCTTCTGTTTGCTGTGTTGCAGGAATGGGGCAGCTAAGCTAAGCATAAGTGTTGGCCAAGGTTAGCCAACAACTATGCACTACACAATTACTGTCTAGCGTTTACTGGGATTTTTTTGCATCGGGATAACAAAAGTGGTCAAGACTTTCTCCCCAACCTAATAGAAACTAACGGGAACTCCAATATTGACGGAATCGAATATGTTAACAGTGAGCTCTTTAGCAAAATGAATGGCCTCGGCGATATCTGAACGAAATGCATTTCTCCTTCAAAAAATCAATAGTTTTACCACTTCCGTTCGAATTCTTGTTCATAATCGAGTTGTTCGCCATCTGTAAGTATCTATTTCATAATACGTCGAAAATACAAAGCTTTGACACAACATAAACTGTAATTTCAACTAACCCGTCTGCGAAGGTCTTCATCAGATTGATTTTCCAGTCCCCGCATTGCGAAGGAGCCTTGCTAAAAAGTTTGATCAATTCCTAGCACTGATATTTACTCGGGTTTTCAAAGCGGTCATAAGTGCATTCCTCATTCGTCTAATCTCCGCTGAGCGGTTGTCCATCACATAAGATAGACAAACGCTCCGCTGAGATTGGACGAATGGCAATTCCACTAAAGTTACTAATATTATAGTTATACACGAGATTCATTGTTTCGACTTGTAAATCCCTTGCTGATACCTATAATAAGGTTTCTAAAACAGTAATTTTATGCGAGAAAGTTCCTTCCTCATTCGTCTAATTTCCTCGGAGCTGTTGTCCATAATATGTGAGAGACATCCGCTCTTCGGAGATTGGACGAATAGGAAATGAATTTCCTCGCATAAAATAACCGTTTTAGAAATCCTGACATAAAGGAACTCAAACCTCCATATGTTCTCTCTGTGACTGACTGCTCACATTGATGACTTGCACGTCTCCATCAACAGATTCACTCTGAATATAGTTTTAATATAAATAAATTTAAAACAAGACAAAACTAGATTTTTCTTATTTCTTTTTATAAAGAATTCTCAATTCATCCTTACTTTGATAGCAGGATTCATCGAAGTTTCCCTTGAAGGCGCTTTGCCTCGTTGCTCCTTTGGCACGCAAAAATTCGCGAGAAGAAGCACATTCTAAATAACAGCCGTGATTGAAAAACATTTGTATTATAAAACCTTATTAAGAAAAATAGCCGAGTGTTGCTCAGGGCTCTGCTATGTCTTCCCAAAGCATGACATTCAATTCGGCCATTTTATCACAACAATTCATCTCAAACGGGCGATTAATATGAAGTGAAAATAGTGACTTACGTGAATGCCAAGATGAATGAAATCGAAGATATGGAGTGTGAGATCCGTGGCAAGACCACAAGCTCGGGCGATCTCTGCATGGAACACTGTTTTGCAATCTAACGCTAAAATCTTACTGTTTCCATCCCGCTGCGTGATTTTCGAGTTGTTGAATATCTTAAATTAAAAGCATCCATTAAGGCAATAAAGTGATATATTACCCTATTCCTGAGCTTCTCATCTTCTGTCGGCAACTCCATTGAAAAGCGATTTTGCTGGAAAATAACTACCTAAACTGCGCTCGCAAAGCTTCTAACTGCGCTAAGCATTACGCTTAAAAACGAAAAAAATTTGGAACCAAATTAAGGTGCATTGGAATCTATCGAAGATTAGTTGAAAGTTTCAAGATGAACTCCAAAGGCATATCGCTGAGACATGAAACGCTTGGTCACGTCGGAAAATGATAGTGAATAAAAAAATTTGGGTTGGGGAGAAATTTTTTTACTAAATTCAGTTTTCGATTTGACCGTGCTGTTCAGAGTTTAGTGGAAATGGTAACGAAATAGATTTTTTAAATAAAAAATGAATTAGCTGTTTCGAGAGAAGTTGAACGGTTTTAATGGTCTTCAAGCGATCTTGGCGTTGTTGTGGATTACGGTAAATTGCGGTAGGATACGGTAGTCGAGAACTTTTTTGGATTTCCCGTGGTCGATTACCTATAAGGAAATGAAAACTGGGACGTTTAGACTATTTTAGGAAAATTTTGTGGAACACGGTAGAAGACTGTAGGCTACGATAGCGGTCGGATACGGTAACGGATTCCATTTTTGAACTTATCCCGTCGAGAGGGGTCGAATGGTTTATGGTTTGAGTCTCTACGACCACTTTGAGCCGGGTTACGATGTCGGATGGAAGGACAGCCAAACAGACAGAAGGCACACATACAGACAGTAGGGTGTCGCATATGAGTCTTTTAGTGCATTCGTAATGTACTCTCTGATGAGCGGTTGTCTCTAAAATGCAGAGACAACCGCTCCTCAGAGAGTAGAGACATGACGAATGCACTAAAATACTCATATGCGACACCCTAACAGACAGACGTTGTAAACTTTTAGTAAGGCACTAACTGCGGGTCCGTTCACAACATGAAAAATGACCGTGGAAAGACGTAACAGAGTTCATAGGCATTTATCTGTGGAATGGCCACAGCCCCTCAACCCTTGAAAGGCCAGAGAGTGTTCCGTCCTCAGTGAGAGTGATGGTGATTAATTCACTCTTTGTGTGAGGACGGAGAGAATATAAATGGCATGAACGCGTACTTGCCCTGACGAATTGTCAAACGAATGCACAGAGCATGATCTTTTTCGAATTGGTGATAGGGATAAGCGTTCTGAGCTTTCTTATCTGATAAAAGAGCGTTGAGATCCGGAATCAAGAACAAGAGTGATGGGAATAAAATCCCCAAAATAAGCCACAGCATTTATTTTACATAACATAAGGAATGTCGGGGGTCAAAGGGAGATAATTTGTGATAAGATGAAATTGGTAGAGCATTTTTTGGAAAATAATATAATATATAATCTGGGGTAGTTGTATGAGTAGACTCGTCCGAACGAGGGGATTGGCATTGTGACAATTGCTAGAGATGGTATGGATCACATCAGCTGCTCTCATTAGTCACTGTCTGTAATGAGAGCAGCTGCGATTCCGAAAAGACTGGCGAGTGATAGAGTGTGGTTCGGAGTTCACCGTATGTTTCACAATACGATCTCTTCCTCGAGTCAATTTGAGGGTTGGCAGTTTGTATGTGAGATTGGTTATGTTTCACTGAAGCTATATAGCCTCTATTTATCGTGTCAGTGAAACATAACCGATTTCTCATACAAACTGCCAACCCTAGCCCCTTTAGAGTCTGCTCTTCCCTTGCTTTCATCTCTTGTCTTATTCTTCCCTCTTCCCTTATCATCCCTTCTATCAGCACCCCTTGTGAGAAGGGCGTCTGGATTGAGAGAATCATCTCGAGGAAGGACGATTGTTGTTGTATGAGTCAGTATGACTGATTGTGAGAAGATTGAGACTGATTCATCCTTGAACCATGGAGAGTGTTAGAACGAGACATAGAACCATCAGTTCTGGCGATGAGGGCAAATCATACGAGAATGGAATGCCTTTCCAGTAGGGTGTTGCATTTGGTGCTTTTAGTGCAATTGTCATTCGTCTAATCTCTGTGGAGCGGTTGCCTATCATATAAAAGAAACAACCGCTCCACGGAGATTAGATGAATGACAAATGCTCCAAAAGCACCAAATCCGACACCCTACGTCCCAGTGCATCTTTCACATGGTCCCCTCATGCAATTCTTAGCGAAGTGATCAGCACCCAGGCAATTGTAACAAAGACGCCTTGCCTCGAAGCGCACCTTTCTAGCTTGAAGGGAACGGAAACGGCGGCAATCGTTTGTGAAGCAGATGGGCAAAGAAGACTGTTGATTGACACACTATGATGGGTCAGATGGCTGTGAAATATTGGTAATCATTCACTTTCGCAGCAATTTGAGCGCGAGCCAGAGACTGAAGAGACTTGTCAATTGAGTAGACAATGGATCAACAGAATTAGGCGCGGCAATATTTCTGAACACAGAAGCTTAACCAAATATTGGCGTTACCGCGTCTTCAGAGGTCTGAGAGTGAAATTCCGAAGCATTTTTCCCGAAACGAATGGGGAAGAACTGTTTCAGTGGGGGAATCGGAGAAGTGATTCTGAGAAAGAGTCATTCGAGGGCGCGGATGTGGTGGAATCTGAGAGGCACATTCACTTTTTGGAGCTGAATAAAGGGGTTGAGACATGAAATGTCAATTGAATATAGATGATTCTACTGAATAGACTGAGGAGGAATGCGTTTGAGCGCCTATTGCAACGGGATCAAATGTAGAAGTTGAGAACAAAGGGGCCTGAGAAGACTGAATGGTCCTTTGCTCAGCGAGGGACTACTGAACTGTCACTAGTTGTGTATTAGAGACAGATGTATGAGTGTCATTAGAAGGCACCACAACAAACGTATTGTCTAGTAGGGTGGTCTAGACGAAACCGAAACTTTCTGGAAGAAATTGAATAATTCTTATTTCGTACGAAAGTGCAGATCGTGGTAGAGCGAATGAAAATGATAGATGACCGGTCTGCACTTTCGTACGAAAAAAGAATTATTCCAATTTCTATCCTAAAGTTTCGACTTTCGGTTTCGTTCCGACAACACTATTGTGTAGTTCATTGATGACAGTGAATTGAGGCCGATTCGGTCTCGGGAAAGACTAATTATGGGTTGATAGTGTCGAGAATCAGACGAAAATGAGACCGGAATGAAAATCTCGATCTCCTTCCACTGAAGACGCCTGAGACAGTATGACTGAATCGGCAATTGAGGCTAGCTCCGTTACACGAGTCTTTGGTCCGTGAAGGAGAACGTGGTCGATTCTAGAGCCGCTCTAAAGCTTTTGAGGAAGGTCACGATTTGTACTATGTTGATAAGCGTACACATCATATTGTGAAAGACCATGAAGAGTAAAAAAATGCTTGACCGACACGCTCAGACAGGTCATACCGTTTAGAACGCAAATCATGAATTATTGCTCTTTGATTTGAGACTAGCTCCTTGAGGCCATTTATCTCACGCGGAAGATCAAGTGTAAAAAAAGTTCGGGCACAGAAATAACTGCTGCTTGAACCTCAACAGATGAATTTTGAAACTTATTTTATGATTTATTTAAGAGAACAGGACAGAAACATGCATGCTAAATCAATGTCAATAAAGTTACAACACGGCGAACAATTTCAAGGTACATTCAATACACCAAATGAAGGCAAGTTGAGTTTTCAAATCAGGGCGAGTAGATGATCCAAGCCACGTGGATTTTTTTTTACAAGCGTCATCCTCTCCTTCTTCTAGGCCAAGGGTTTCGAATGTCCACTTCTGAAATTAAACGGTATATTTCAACCAGAATAAAGAGTTGTCAAACGTGATAAAAGGAGTGAATACCTCTCTTTTTCCCAAGTCAGTGGTGTTCCTTGGTTGAGGAAAGTTTGCTTCATGTGGCACATTGCACACGCAACCAGCTGACTCCACCGTGTCTCGGATGCACTCATCGATCTGAAAATGCGCCTTGGACATTTGCGCATTTGTGGTGAAATGATACTAGGGTGTCGCAAATGGGAATAAAGCGCATGTAGTTTGTCTGCACGCACCAGCGGCTCATTCTAACTCGCTCATGTTAGACAACCGGCCGGAATGAGTGAACAGACAACTATGGTGCACTTTACTCCCATTTGCGACACCCTAATTTACGCCACGCCATGAGTTTGACAAGAATGATGACCCACCCCTCCGTTTCACCACAACGGCGCAAAGGCCCATGGCACATGTGTGTTTCACACCAAGATTCACCCAAAGAAACACGACCAGAATTCCCGTCCACTGTTTTGATTTGTGTGAAAGATTGTAAAAGTGGCTAAAAGTGGTAGCTAGGCTTTACTCCCTTGTATTCCCCTGTAACACAACGAACAGGTTATAAAAAGAAAGCAAAATTTATTTGGGGAAAGTTATTGGCAAAAGATAATTAAAGAATTGTGATTTTATTGAAGATAAGACATGGAAGGGTAGAAAGTTGACCTGGTAGAATCCGTGGAAAGAGAGTGAGTCGAAAAGGACGAAGTACTCGAGAAGTCGTTGACGAACAGGCGGCGCGTTGCTGTCGTCACAATTGGAGTCCTCGTCGTTGACTCGGAAAGGGCGGCTCCCAAGTTTTACCTCAAACTTGGGGTAATTAAACCCAAATAGAAGCAATAGAATTAATTCGCGGCGAAATATGACGAAGATAGTACTAATAGGGAAGTAATGAAGAAAGAATTATAAAAATTCATGAAGTTCAGGGGCCGTAACGTTGATAAAAAAGGGAGAAAATGCAGAGAAAAGTGAAATTCTTTAGGCCACGTTGAGCTTTGATGCGCATGCTGGATTACTGTAGCGGCGCGCAATTCAAACTGCTAAAAGGGCACGGGGCGGGGCGATGAAATAACAGAAGAGTGGAAATTTGAAGAAATTGAATAATATTTTGATGTTATTTTATGAAGAGTTGACGGAAAAATAAAATTGAAGTGAATAGGAAGAGGAGAGTGGCGATAGGACAGTGTATGAATGTAAGATCGCGCCATAAGTCGCGACAAACGGAGTTGAAAGTCAGCTTCTATATGTTGAGCGTGAAATGTATTCCAAATCATGGCTAATGGTCAGAGAAATGACGAAATAACACGTAAATTTGAGAGTGCACAGTCGTCAGCCAGATGTAGTGTGTGTACTCGGAATATCAAGTTGGTTTTCCACAATAATACAACACTCAGTGAACTCACCAAGGGATCACTGTGTTCCGACTCCGCCCTGTCGCTTCTGTCTTCCGCTCCAAGTTGAGGGTGAATCACCACATTACCGGTGTCGATCTTCAACTGAATATTGACAATTTGAAGTCTAATCAAAAATCATTTTAAATGCCGAGCGCACAAACTCTGCTGAAATTCTACCTGTTTTATGTTCAATAGGATAAACTGGGTCATATCTAGGGAACCACTTATGGGACGTTTTTAGTCCGTGCGCACCGGTGAATCATTCTCTCTGTCTAATCATAGACGACCGGTAGGATGAGTGCACATTAGGGATTCTAATTCGGGTGTAGAGTGCATTTGTCTGTTGTCTGATTCAAGAGGAGCGGTTGTCTATTGCATGAATGACAACCACTTCTCGGGAAATAGACAACAGACGTATACACGCTACTCCAGAATTAGAAGCCCTAGTACACAGATGAAAGTCGTTCCAAAAGTCGTTTCCTAGTCAAATCTCACCAACGCAACGTGTCTCTTGATTTCCAGAATTGTCCTGAATCTCATGTCACAGTGACTGCACAGATATGCTCCTTTTTCAACAATCGCGTGTTCCCTGAAATATTGATATGTTATTTTTTGCGTTCTGACAAAAGAGGTCGAGCGCCATGGACTTTTAAGCCATTGTGGTGAAGTAGGCAGATGCACCATGCGAATATACAGCTGGCCTCAACAGCTGATCATTCGAGGTGAACACCTCGAATGCCTAATTACTTTACTTTTACCATGCATGCAGAAAATGATGGCGAATCTGTCCACTTCACCATACTGGCGAAAAGACCATGACGTTCCTATCATTCACCCGTAAAAGGGCCGAATTCTTCGTATAATCAAATCAATGAAACACTCTCACGCGTTCTGATGCTCGATCAGTTCCTTGAAGTTACACTTTGCTTCTGCATAATATGGGCAAACGAAAGTCGACGGCTGAGAGAATAGCTCCTTCGTCTGAAACGGGGGGTACGGTAGTTTGTTGGGTCAGACAGCAGGTCAAGTATTCGGCTAGCCTACCTTCATCACTCGTTCTCGCTTCTCAGAGATTGGCTCTACCGAGCGGGCGACGTTGCCATCTTCAAAGATATTGATTGAAAAGAAGATTTGAAAACCACTCGCCTGTATTGATTGCGGGGGATACGGTAGTCGATTGGGGCGTGCGAGCAGTCATTTGTCTGCATTCTTCCTCATAGCTGGGGTATACTTCGATCGATTGGTCCTTCTGGTCATCGTCCACAAAAGATGGATCACTCGTCGCGGATACTGCAGCTCTCGCTTCGTCTGCTGAACGAACAGTTGCCGTGGCACAGCCCTGCAATTGTTAGTGTTGTGTAGGATTTCTTTATAAATCGGTAGTGAAGTGCATTTTCCATTCGTCTGACCCCATCGGAGCGGTTGCCTCTGTGGACTAGACGAACGAGAAATGAAATTTACTACTGATCTAAAATATAGTTCAAATTAGTTGAATGATTCAAACATTCTGTGACTGTACATTTCTTGAAGAAAAGATCAATCATTCAGTGACTATATATTTCTTGAATAAAAAATGAACGAATCATGAACCACTCAGAAATAAAGCTTTCGCTGAAACTGCCACCAACGACAATTATGCTGTCAGGGATGATAACTCACGTGTGACAATTTGGCAGTTTCAGAGACAGATTTTTTTCTTTGTGCGTGCGATTCAAAACGAGTGAACACGTGCCTTGCTCTTTCCCAAGTGCACTGCGGCGGGCCTAGTGCTCTCCCACCACTTGTCGCAAACTGCACAGCCAAAGATCTTGACACGCTCATTTATATGCATGCTGAAGTAAATTGACACAAGATCAATGGCTATTTTGTCTTGAAAACATCTATATTCTAATATTTATTAGTGGTTCTAAACGGTATTTTCTGATTCGACTAATCTCCGAGGAGCGGATGTCATTCTCATGTGACAGGCAACGGCTCCGAGGGAATCAGCCGAATGAGAACCAACAAATTTATCGTTTTAGAGATGCAAATATTTATAGATAATAGGCTGGGTTACAGAGGAATTCACAGGAAAATCTCTGGCGGCCCCAATGAAAGAGTAAATTTTTCGTCATTCTTCTCCGCTGAGCGGTTATCTCACCCACTGATAGCCAACCGCGCTGCGGAGAAGAATGACAACAAATGTAACGATTTTGAACCACCAGTCAGACGATTTTCCTCTTCCACCCATTCCAATCGATAAACTGACTCCTTGATGTGTTTGTCGACCTTTGACGCTCTGACTCGCTCTCGACAATAAGGGCACTCCATTTCGTTTTCCGTGAGACCCAGCCGTATCGCCTAAACAGAAGATGAGCTACTATATTGTGCATCCTATTCCAACTGTTATTCCTAGTACGCGTCTCATTCTCCCTGGTCTCTTGCTTTTACATGCTATTTCGTCGTTTTGGAATAGGTTTCAACTGTTCAGTTGGGATGCATAATACAGTACAGGGGATCAAAATAAGTAAATTTGTCGTCATTCTTCTCCGCCGTGCGGTTGTCTATCAGGGAATGAGATGACCGCGCGGCGGCGAAGAACGACAAATTTACCGAATTTTAACCCCTAATACTGTCAGACACTATACAATTGATTTCATCCACATTTCCTTCACCGATATTGTTTATGATTTGAACACCGGCCAAAAAGGCAAAAATCAGAAAAAAAATAATAGGTAAAAGGTATAACATACATTTTTAGACAGAGGTTGTCCGATCGGAGAGACGAGTTGGTGAACTTCTGGGGTGTTTCCAGATGTGATCTTCTTCTTTCCGGAAGACTCCATTCTGGACCGACAAGAGTAGGAGCGTCTGACGAGAGGTGCCTGCGTCAGTCATGATGTGAATAGGATCTTCGTTATGATGATCAATCGGTCAGAAATAAAATTTAAATTATAATAAAAAAATAGACGAGAAATCAGGGGCCTCAGGGAAAAGCTCCCCCCCCCCCTCTTCCTCCATGCACAGGGCTCGAGAACAAAAAAATACAATTTTCTTCAGACTTCTCACATCATCGGCGTCTTCTGGAGATCGACGAATCAGCTTTCCCTTCGAGCATGCATTCTGAAACGTTTTCTTTTTTGTTTCAGTTCCCACAATATTCAGGGATTTTAAAATCGGAAAATATATACTCGATGATAGGGAAGAATGACGACAATCGTAATGATTTAGAACCCCTAATTCTGACTGTCTGGGCATCGGTTGTTGGGGGAAATGGAACGTACCCTAAGATGGAGACGTATGGCGGCTATGGATGGCCACCATTTGTCAACGGAGGGAGAGCAGATGGAGCACCCGTAGACCGTTCTCCGTTCATGGGCGTGTCTGCAAGGGTATTGATTGAGGCATAATTTAAATATTAGGGTGCAGTAGAGACCGCGAATCGCATATCAATCGCATATCCAAGTGCATTCCTTCTCTCTAATTCGTCCCCGAGCGGTTGTATATCAGTTGAAAAAGACAATCGCTCGGAGAAGAACGTGGAAGAACGAATGCATTTCGAAGTGCGACAGATATGCGATTCGCGGTCTCTAGGGTGTCGGGATTCTAAATCGGAACAATCTTCATTATTCTCCGCTGAGCGGTTGTCTTCCCCCGTCATAAACGACCGCTCTGCGGAAAAGAATGACGACAAATTTACCGATCAATAGAACCACTTGTGGATAAGGTTCTCGTATCAATTAATGCATTTATTATTCATCTAACCTCCTTAGAGCGGTTATCTATCGTTTGAAGAGACAACAGCTCTGCGGAGGTTACACGAATGACAAATGTACTGATTGAATTGATAAGAGAACCCTGTTAGTAGACAACTTACACATCTGATTGATGCCCATCGTTGGCTAGCCAAGACGCTAACTCCTCCTTGCAATACGGGCATGTTCGAGCCTCAACGGTAAGAAGTCCGGCGCGCTTGTTCTGCAAATAATTGTGTCATTACATTTACATTGCAAATCAATCGATTGGCCATGGCGCAATAAATATTTTCACTTCAAAAAACTTAATTTGTCTAGCAAAATATAACATTACACGTAGAACTAAATAAAGAACTCATTTCATAATTAAAATCGTTGTAATAATGTACAATCACATCGCATACTGCTCAAAAAAAGAATTTTGAGAGGTGTTCAATAGTTAGGGTGTCGTAAATGATACTATATTTAAAGCCGGTAAAAAAATACATCATTTCTTTGTCTGCGTCTATAATCGCCCGGATGTGTTTTCGACTCGAATCCACCATTAGTCATGACGGCTGTCAATATAGTTCCATTTACGACACCCCATCAATAGTCCATCAAGCTTGTTCAACTTACAAACTGCACGTTCGTTTGTGGCGAAGAAGAATCATGCGGTGTCTGTGCTTCCTAAAAGACATTTTTCCAATGGATATTGAAGAAGTTCCCTTATAAATCGTACTCTATAGATAACCTATTGAAATAAGTGAAGAGCCAAAAATGTCGCGCTTTCATTCCAATAGCGCGATCTCTACCTCGTAATAGCTGTTACAAATTCGATAATTATTAGTAGGGTACCGTCACATACTTGGTCGTCCGTGTTAGTGGCTCGCCTTCTTCTTGTCCGAGAAACCTTGGGCTGTGGCTGCAAATCATTGGGTGACGATCATAGAAGTTGCCTCAGTTTACTGTAGAGACCTCTAAACGCATATTTCCAACCTCCCTGTGCCAGTCCGAGCGGTCGTCTTTCAGTCTCATAGATAACCGCTCGGACGAGAATAGGGAGGTTAGAAATATGCGTTTCGAGGTCTCTAATTTACTGACCTGAGCTGTAGCAATATCCTCTTCATTGAATTGGGTGGTTTCTTTATCTTGGTTTGGTTGCGCCGCCTTCGCTGCCTCGATCGACCTCATCACGAGTTTTGCATTAGGACACTGGTCCTGAACGGTATTATATTACTCATGGCAGTCGCTACTTTCTATCTATCTATCTATCTATCTATCTATCTATCTATCTATTATATAATAAATAAATATATACGTCTTTAGCCTATTTCAACATTATGTAAAAATATATTTAAAATCGACGAATAGTACCTTTGAAATTCGAAAACATCATAACCACATTGGCTTACATTGAAATGGTTGCGAGCAGATCCTGGATTGTAAAACCATCCTCCATTTGGAGCAACAGAGCAAATTGAACAACCATAGACGGCCTCGAGTTCGTGCTTGTGCCTGATGTTGCTATCATTAGTATCGTGGAAAGTGAAGTAAGAATTCCTCTTCAAGGAAGATACGTCGGGCTATTAACTGCGGCAATGATAGATTTGACAATCTCATTCACTTCATTCATTTGTTTGTTGTTTTTCTTTCTCGTAGCTTATGTAGGAATTGAATTAGAGATAATGAATGCGCTTCGACACACGATTTACGGCAAGGTTGGCAGTTTGACTAGGTTTTCGGATATGTTTCACAGCTCTTATAAATTCAATATGTGTAGCCACGGTGAAACATATCCGAAAATCTAGTCAAACTACCAACCATAATTCACTGTCTCTACTCGCGGCACAACTCTAAGTGGCCACGGTTTGTTGAGACTTACACATTCCGTTGGTGGACGTAGTTCTGCGAAAAACTAGTGAACTCCCTCGCACAGTACGGACACGTGAGCGCGTCCTTTGTGAACAGTCCACAACGTTCGTTCTGTAATAGAAATTAATCTATTTACTCGAGGGTTCCCTTATCAATTAATTTAGTACATTTTTCATTCGTCTAATCTCCGCGGAGTCGTGGTCTCACCATAGACAACCGCCCCGCGGAGGTTAGTCGAATGATAAATACACAAAATGCATTGATAAAGGAGCCCTAATTTACTCATTACTCGACTTTTGACGCGAAAATTGTTCCTTTACGCAAATCAAAAACTTCCTGATTTAGATTTTATAAATACTCACTATTGCTTCAATGGTCTTCCGCCGTTGTTTCTTTTGTTCGGGCGATGTCTGAAATTACGAAATTATACGATCGGTCTTTGTAAGCAAAAATATTTTCAATCAATTTTTTAAACCAAAAACAATTTCAAACTGCCAATACTTGCAGTAAAACTATCTATTTTTGCAGTTTGAAACTGAATTATGGGAGACTGGTAGCATTTCTGTGTGGACGGTAAATGTTCTCACGTCGCAATCTTTCAATGAGCTCCTAGATGAAGACCTTTTGAGCGACTTCTTCTGAGGTTTTGACGTCTGTGACATTTCCTGCAACAGTAACCATTTCGATAAAAATTTGCTTCCGTTTTCCTCATTTCCTACGGAAAACAGTTACAGAATTAGCTAGACGATTCAATTCAAGTTTTCGTTTTTTGTATAATCGACGAGACCGCGAATTGACTCAGAAATTGACAGCCGTTAATTTTAGCCGTCTAATTTCATTCCCAGCCGTTGTCTCTGCGAAGGGATAGACGACCGCTAGGAATGAAGTTAAACAGCTAGAAATGAACGGCTGTCAATATCTGAGTCAATTCACGGTCTCTAATAATCGCTAAAATTCTCACACCTCATCATCAACATCGTCTATCCTGTACTCGAACGTCATATCAGATGCTCCCCCAATTGATGATACATCCACATCCTCTTCATCTTCTTCCTCCTCAGCCTCCCAGTGTCCAGCCTTCACCTTGTTTTCAGGAATGTCCAGAACTACTGTCGGGACCTGAAAAACCATTTAATTTGGATCAAATCAAATCAAATTATCACGGTATCATATCTAGCTGATATGCCGGCTCATGGCTTGGGTGAATTCTTCTCGTTTTAATTTTAGTTAGTTTGGATACTACTCACTAATTCCGTGTTTTTTTATTATCTCTCCAATGGTTAGCACAGTTAGAAATTAAATCAAAACATTTCCCGGCGGCGCACTTTATACAAGGGTTGCTAAAACGGTAAATTTTGTCGTCATTCATCTCCGGAGCGCTGTTGTCTCACACCATGATAAACTACCGCACGGCGGAGAAGAATGACGTTAAATCTACCGTTTTTTGAACTGCTGCTTTATACACAAACGAACGTTACATGGGTCATCTGTTGATTTTCTTGCTGAGCGGAAGGTTGAGGTTTGATATCGTCAAGGATAACGCAGTCGTCTTCCTCGTGTTCCAACTCTCCCTGAAGATAATTCAGATTAGCCTATATCTGGTCAATAGTAAAGTACATTAAAAAGTACACACTTTTGTAACTGTAATGTACTGTACATTACAGTACAGTACATCACAGTTACAAACGTCTCAATTGTAAAATACATTTGTACTCGTCTATTTTTATTGAACGGTTGATTGATCTATAAGAAAAAGCACACGGGATGTTGGTTAGTGATTATGAAACTAGTCTCCAGAACGAGGTTTGTATTATTATCTAAAGCATGGAAACCGTGCGAAAGCACAGTTTGAGTTGGTATTGTTGATGCACTTTTATGTCGAATAGTTCCGGAGACTGAGGGAGGTAGCATTGAGAATTCTCCGTGGAATCAGTCCCTGGACCACATTCCTGGCACGTACTGTGCTCCTTGACGTTGATGTTGGCAAGTTCCTCTTCGACCTCTTCTGAACAGAATTTGATCAGAATATAGGTGGGCGATTGACTGAGTAAGTGTATGGCTTTTAATTCTCCTCTAACCGGATGTTCCTCGATAATGAGTGCACTTCCTATGGTTGGCAGTTTGTATGCGAAATCAGTTATGTTTCACTGACCCTATATATCATAGTTATATAGATTTTGTAAAACATAACTGATCTCGCATACAAACTGCCAACACCAGCACTTACACAGTCAATCGCCCAACCATAATTCAGAACCACCATATTTTTATTTCCATGACAAGACGTTATAAATTTCAAATGTTAGTCACTCGCCTTCTCTTCTCTTCGCTTCTTCTCTGTCCATAACTTGGATGATTGCCGCTTCAGCGAACACGAGCACGTTCTGATGAAGATGTTTTCGTTATTTTAAAATCATTTAAATAAATGAATTTTCGTTCAATTCTTAACAGTGTAATTCGACTATACTCGGAAAAAATTGAATTGAAACAATCATAAATTCTTAAGTTTTTAATGATTTCTCCCTAGGGTTCTCTTATTGAGACGTTATTGACAGCTGGTGTCCTCCTAGCCATCACACTTCATTCGTAGCGGTCTCCTCTGCGCTGTAAGAGACGGCCGCTTCGAATGAAGCTAGATGGATAGGAGTGCACCGGCTGTCAATAACGTCTCAATAAGAGAACCCTATTTCTCACCATGAGCATCCTTATCATCATCATGTGGTACTCTGTCAGATCATGATTGGGCGCTTCAGTGATGGAGCATATCGCAACGGCCCGCTCGTAGAGGGCCCTGTCGATCTGAAGGTATTCGTATGGTTGGCAGTTTGACTAGATTTTCGGATATGTTTCACCGTGGCTACATATATTGAATTTATAAGAGCTGTGAAACATATGCGAAAACCTAGTCAAACTGCCAACCTTAGTATTCATCAAGTAATGCATAATTTGTGTTTCTAAATCGATAAATGTACATTTATCTTTCGTTTAATGCACACAGACAAAAAATACTGCCATTTTCCCCCACAATTCAGTTTCAAACTGCCAATATTGAAAGTTTTACTGCTAATATAGGCAGTTTGAAACTGAATTGTGGGGGGAAATGGCAGTATTATTTCTATGTACACTGAAAGCTGTTATCTATGGAACGCGGAGATAACAGCTACGAGGGAATACAAGAAATGAGAAATGCACTTTCGTTGTTGTAAAGAAACTGTAGTAGAGAGTTTAACACTGACGTTGGCATCGTACACTCCAATGAGAAGCTCACTCTTCAGCGATCTCTACAAAGGCAAGAATGAACTTTGTAATAGGGTCTCCAAATCGGTAGTGAAGTGCATTTCCCATTCGAATCGCTGATTGATTGTCACTCCTTTCGATATTACTACAGCCCCATTATATTAGACGAATAAGAAACGCACTTTGCTACTGATTTGAACGCCTACTTTGTAACGCAAGAGACAACTGGAATAGGTATAGAGAATGAATGCTTTGGCATGTCTGTGAAAATGTTGATAACGATCAAAAAATGTTGATGTCATAATTCCTGATATCGACAAAATTCGTCTGTTGTCTGATTCCCGGGGAGCAGTTGTCTCATTCATACAACAGACAACAGCTCCTCTTGAATCAGACAACAGACGAATGCACTCTACTCCCGATTTAGAAACGCTAATCTTCACCTCCTATTTCCTTGTTCTTTGACCTCGTCATAATCGACATGTGCTTGAGGGCTCCCGTGTTGGCAGCCAGCTGAAATGATGCAATGTTGATAAAGCAAAGTAAAACTGCATCACAGGCTTTCCGATTATTTACTCCCGCTCTCTAGTTGGACGCCCAAAAGCACATTTTTATGTTATCTAATTCCCGCGGAGTGGTTCATCTATCACATGTGAGAGACGACCGCTCAATTGGACGACAGAAAAATGAACCTTTGCTTGGATTCCTACCCCTGTCATGATATACATTGTGATATAATCTGATATGTGTTAATAATTTTTTAATAAGAAATTATTTTGCATCTTGGTAGTGAAATGGTCCGTTTTCGTGAATTTCCCATGCGTTCCACTTGCATCCAATCTATTTCTTACTAGACATAAGAAACAATGGAGCGGCATGAGACATCTGCTCCATTTCGGCAACGTTTGATGTGCCCTTTTTTGCTTTTTTTTACAGAATAATCACAACCGGGCAAAATTGGAGTCGCAATGGTGAAATAGGCAATTCGCGACTCAATTATCTTTTTGAGTAATGGTCGCAAGTATGGTTTCTAAATCGGGAGTAGAGTGAATTCGTCTGTTGTCTGTTTCCCGAGGAGCTGTTGTCTCATTCACGCAATAGACAACCGCTCCTCGTGAATCAGACAACAGACGAATGCACTCTACTCCCGAATTCGAATCCCCTAATAAATACCCGTGTTCGGAGATCAAGCCGAAGGTACTGCGCATCCATCGCGAACGGGCAGACCTCAAAATCGTTCATTGAACATGATACAGAGAGTAGAGACTAGGGTTTCTAAATCAGCAGTAGAGTGCATTTCTCATTCGTCTGATCCACAATGAGCCGTTGTCTATGGAATGTAGACACAACCGCTCCGAGTGGATTAGACGAATGAGAAATGCACTCTACTGCTGATTTAGAAACCCTAGGAGAGACCTCCAACTGAATACTATTCGAATACCCAAGTGCATTATCTTTCTCTAATTCATTTCGAGCGGTTGCGCATAGACCACCGCTAGGAAAAATATACCAATATTGCCCTTTAAATCCATTCAAAATCGAGACTAATGCTCAGAGTAACGACAAAAAAAAATGGCAGGCAAATAGGTGAGTGCGTAGATGTTAAACAAATGAAGTGTTTGCATTCGGATAATTGCATGAATAATTACAACGAGTAAAGGTAACTCAACATTAGGGGTTATAAATCGGTAGTAAAGTGCATTTCTCATTTGTCTAATACGCCCCCGAGGAGATCAGAGTAAATGAAAAATGCACTTTACTACCGATATAGAATCCCCACTCCATATGAGTTTGGAAATGAGAACGGAAGAAGATAAGCGGAATAGAACGGAGGCGATTCTTTGGCTGATCTTTCACGCGGGGCAGATGAAGAATGGCGATACAAAAACAGATTGAGACATCTCCCACCGCGATCGATCTCTCAGACACTCCTCCCCATCTATTGCGCATCCCAACTGAACTGTTGCTCTAGTCTATTTATCTCGCAGTTGAAACATATCCCGTAACGACGAAATAGCACGTAAAATGAGAGATCAGGGAGGCGTCCAGCTGTGAGACGCGTACTAGGAATAACAGTTAAGATAGGATGCATAATAACAAAGGTCGGATGTAACAATGACTAATATGTATGAGAAAGTCAACTCGCTGGCAGTGGATTCGATTGAAGGAGAGACGATTTGACAAAGACATCATTCATAATACCTAGGGAACGAAATCCAAGCAGGAGTGCACATTTCTCTCGTCTATTTCCCGGGGAGCGGTTGTCTCTCTCCATGATGGACAATAGGGTTTTAAATTCAAGCAGTCAAACCAAGTACTCACTTGTAAAATGGCCATAGTGGTATTTGGTGCTAAAATTCTCGGTTTAGTGCATTTCCCGGCTCGGGATCCTGAGTTTGAGCGAGAAAGTGCAACGTTCTCGGTCTCACACCGGGATCCCGGTCTGGAACCAATTTCCCGAGTCATTCGGCACGTACGAACTCCACTCGAAGTGAGTCTCACTTCATTTTGATCGGTGTTTTGCATCAGACCGGTGATTAGTGAACGAGTCTGGCTGACCCAAAAAGTACGATTACCATATGGTAAATAGGAGCAGATGCTCAATTCGTTCTTTAATGACCGGTCTCATGCAAAACACTGATAAAAATGAAGTGAGACTCAATTGGAGTTACGTGCCGAATGAGTCGGGAAATTGGTTCCGGACCGGGATCCCGGTGTGATACCGAGAACGTTGCACTTTCTCGCTCAAACTCGGGATCCTGAACCGGGAAATGCACTCAACCAAGCATCTCTGTTGAAAAAAATGTCTAACTTCTTGGATACCTCAAACTGCTTGGTTTTCAACCCCTAATGGACAACCGCTCCGAGATAATTAGACGACAGAAATATGCACTTTTACTTGGATCACGTTCCCTAATAATGACTGCAACCCAAAGGGCGTCGCAGACACATCCCTTCTTTCACCAACAATCTTCCCTATCTGCTTAGATGCAGCGCAAGAGACAACACTGGATAACGGATAGTGTTCGGCAGAAAAAGAGAACCTATTCTCGCTATCGTTCGTAAGCTAGGGTGTCGCTAATGGTGACTTAGTACAACTGTCAAACGGAGCTGTTGTCCCTGTCATGTGATAGACAACCGCTCTGCGGATATTAGACAAATGATAATTGCACAAAGTCATCATTAGCGAGACCCCTGTCGTAAGCTTTGTATAACTGATCCTGGCCTCACAGGTAAAGGTAAAGGTAAAGGTCTACTCCTATCAAGCGTAACCGCTGAGGAGGGGAATCTGCTAAGCCAGTTCATTGGAAGGGATTCAAGACCGGTGCTCCTTAGTCATTTTCTCCGGTACTATATCTTTTGTGGCAAGCCACTACAAATTTTCCCGACCCACGAAAGGATAGGCGCCTTGGTTGGGCGGAGGTGGAACAGCCTCACAGGAAAGCAGTTACATGACTAGGAACTAGGGTGTCGCTTTCAGGCATTTATTGACAGCCGGTCACCTCGTCCACGTCTAACCTCATTCATGGCGACCGTCTTTCACTTCGCAGAGATGAACTTAGACGACTAGAGATGACCGGCTGTCAATAAATACCCGAAAGCGACACCCTACTAGAAACTGTAAAAGGAGATTGGCCTTGGCATCCCTTTGTCAGACTGGAGAGCGCGCACGATATAATGAATGTAAACTGTCATCATTGGAGAATAACTGCATCTTCCTCTCATTGGTATCTCTCTCGTGATTATTCGCTCTTGCTCTCCAAACTAATATAAACAATCTGATACCAAAACGCATGAATGGACAAGGAAACGCCGCTGCGTTTCATGTGCGGAGAAGATACGTTGAATAAGTGGGGGAGGAGTTGTTGTGTCTAGCGCAGTGTTCCTAAAAAAGAGACGGATATTGATGAATGAAGGAGTCTGACTCTGGGGTGAATGTAATGAACACGTGCACTAGGCAAGCTTGCAACATTTATTAAAGGTCCATTGTAATGGACCAGGTTCGGAAGAACAATTGCGCGCAAGGCACTTCAGACCAGATCGTTCGCCACAGGCAAGAGTTTTGAGAAAAAAACACCGGCAAGACTTGATTTTTATTGCGATCGAAAAATGCGACCTCGATATGTGGATTATCTAAAGGAACGGTCAGAGTGCGCAATAAGAGCCATATCGGATGATGGGAATTTCGCTCGCACATTAAATACAGCGAGAAAAGTAGAGTCCCCTTCTCAATTGTAAGAGCATAGGGGAAGAAAGGCAGAGAAAACATTTTATTGATAGAGGCAACAAGTCTATGGGCGAAGAAGATCGCGCCAAATGCTCTCTCTCACTAAAATAGCACTATAAAGTATTATTGTGGAAAAATGTATTGACATAGCTGGTACACATGACTCTTTTCGCCGGTCCTATAAACATTACGCTATTTAGCGCATAGTGTCGTAATTATTATATAAAGGCGCATTGAAGCATAT
>JACMIF010002041.1:0-19978 GCA_014805445.1 Diplogasteroides magnus | reverse complement strand
GCCCACTTCCCCCGATCCGGAGGACCCGAAGACCGTACTTCGTGCGAATACTGCGGGCGATGCAGCATGATGGTTCGCGCACTTGAGAGTTTACATATAATGTGCATTTCTCGTTTGTCTAATTTCCGCGTAGCTGTTTTCTCTTCGAGCGACTTATAACCGTTCCGAGAGGATTTGACGAATGAGAAATGTACTTTATTGCCGTTTTAGAACCCCCTGTTGTACGTATACGCACAACAGACATCCGAGGGTTGATTCACAATATGCCTCACCCTTTTGCAGACTCAGCAACAACAGGATGCACCGGTCGAAGGGCATCTTCATCCCGGTTTGCGCCGTATGTTGCTTGATGTATCGGTCGCAGAAGCCGTGCCCAAATGGGAATCGTCGCTTGAACTATGCACGACTTGTCAGTACATGATTTGTTATTATATGAGGTAGTATTGAATACGAGACCCCGCCTCGCCTACTCCCTTCGTTTTCTTTCTTTCTTATACACCGTACGTAAAGTTTATGTTAATAAAGATTCATGAGCAATATTTATAAGAAAAACAGGATTCATATGAAAAATGCTACTATAGCGCCCAAAATTGGCGCTAATTGTAAGTGAAGAGTCGAGGGAGAGGGAGAGCTCATGATTGCGGTCGACTGCGCATTCAATTTCTCACAGCAAGGAATACACTAGGGTTTCAAAAACAATCTTATATTGACAGATTGCCAGAAGTGATGACATCAGTGCTTTAACACTAATAGTGATATCGATGTGAAATTTTCACAGGGCCTTCGTAACTAGTCATAGAATAGGCACTGAAAATTTCATGGTCCGAAAATATCTCTGCACTCTGCAGCTTTGCGTAACCTCCTGGCAAGCTGTCAATATAAGATTGTTTTTGAAACCCTAGAATACACGTCCAAGACTACAGTCTTGGGCATACAAATTGCCAACACTAGTATAAATATATACTTTTCCTATACTTTCGCGTATCAGGTTCTTATATGATGCAACAATATTCTCTCAACTTTCATCTGTCGATCTTCACTTTCTGGAATTGCTGCGCCATAATGGTGAAATGGAGCTATGAGCCATCATTATATGCATTCTCACGGCACATCTGTCCATTGCACTATTATGGCGCAAACGTCTATGGCTTTTTTGTCTTTCACACTTTCACGCTTCCCTTGCACTTGTACCGTACACATCGAATTGCGTTGAAGTCTGACATACCGCCTCTCTTTCTCTGTCCTCTCTCACCCTTGCATAGAATTTCTTATCGCACTATTCCCTCCCTTCTTTATCTTCGCTCCTTCAACGCTTCATGAGCTCTAGACGGTCACCGATTTAGTTCCCCTACATGGAACGACAATATCTGCGCAATTTTGCATGCAAAAAGTGAGTGAAACTCTTTTTCTCTTAGGATGTTTACTATTCTCATATTGCAATTATCTATTCCATTGCAGTTATGACTCCATTCCTCGACAATCACTATGACGAGTGTGTCGCCGTCCCGACTCCTTCTCCCTTCGTTTGGGAGCAATTCTTCGTGAAAGGGTATTCGAAATCACTCCATACACTGCTTCATTATTCTTTCAGATTACACTCCTGGAGGCTTTCTCTTCTACTCGTCTACTGAATCTACACTCTGATCGAGTGCTTTGCCTACTCTATTCTACTCAAACACAATGCCCACAATATCAATTCGACGTCTTATGGTTCGATATCTGTATTCTTTCCACCCTGGATGCTCTCTTACTTCAGATTATGTCACTATTCGATCCATGGACATTCCTGCCCGAGTATGGAATAGACAAGTCCGTAATTGATCCATCCGATCGCCCCTTCCGCATCGAGGAGATTATTTACATCTGCTGCTAACTCCACTCGCTTTGTTCCCATTCCGGCTTTTATATTATGCTCTCTTTTTCACGTTTGGTATGTTCGTTCATTACCTCACAACATTTCGATGCCCCTTCTGCTCAATTGAATATACTTTTATCCGCAACAGGGGTTCAAAAACGGTAAATTTGTCGTCATTATTCTCCGCCGCGCGGTCGTCCACAGTATTGTGCCACATGCAAGAGCAAACTGGCCGAATGACTTATATAATGTTCGTGTTGCATATTTTTCAGACAGAAATACCCGGAAAATACGCGAAAATTGTGTGCAAGTGTATTATAGTTGGCGGGTTGCATACATGAACACCGTCTGCCTCTTTTCCCCTCTTCAAATCGCGTTGTCTCTCGCGGAATTTCTACCGTATATTGAACTGAACAATCAGAGGTTTCGCGGCGGGAGACTAAGCCTCAATTGTGGTGTAGTATTGTGGTGTGCCGAGTGCGTTTTTGTTCTTGCATGTGGAAACCCCTTTTCATAATACTGTGCGTCTATCATGGAGTGAGACGACCGCGCTCCGGAGAAGAATGACGACAAATTTACCGTTTTAGAACCCCCAATCCGCAAGTCTTACATGTCTACTAGGGGTTCTAAAACGGTAAATTAGTCGTCATTCTTCTCCAGAGCGCGGTTGTCTCACTCCCTGATATACGACCGCGCTCCGGAGAAGAATGACGACAAATATACCGTTTTAGAACCCCTAATATATACCGCGGACATTGTTTTCCTGACATTACTGCTATATAACCATATTCACGTATATTTGTTAATTTATCCGTCTTAATTTACCTGTCGATCTATCCGTCGTTGTCTTCGGAAGTTACTGGTAATTTCTAAAGTGCTATGATAATTTGTGCCATAATGATGAAGTGGACAGATGCAACAATGCCATTATGATCGCGCATCTCCAAACTTCGCAATTTCGACGCAAAATGATAAGAAGCGATGAGCTAGTGAAAGGAAGAAAGGCCATAAATTGGAGGAGAAATAGGATATGATAGATTGGAGAGAAGGTCGAATAGCTAGTCATGACACAGAACCGCCGATAAAATCAAAAACAACGGGTATTGATAAAATATCACTACATGCAAGGCTTACAAATTAAAAATAGGCAAACAATATATTATGCTCACAAAATAATATTTTAGGGACTAACAATTCACATTTTCCCCTTACTAATAGCATTTCTGAGTTGCAAATTCAACCGATTCAGCCTATGTATTCTCTCATTCACTCGCATTCTTCTCACTTCGCTCGGTCGTCTTCCGTCGGAAGGGCGATGGATAGTGATGTTTCATGTAAGTAAACGACAACCCCTAGACCTTAAAATACGTCTGATTTACTGTCCCTTTTCAGCTCTCGGAACATGGCATGCTTTGGATTACCACAGTAAACAGTCAATTTTTGTCTATTTCTTAAAACGAACGAAATCATGGAAAAATGCGCTAAATTACAGCGAAGCTTTCGGAAAGTCAGCGTGCGGGCACTTCAACACAATTTATTGTCTGCAGCGGTTTCCCATCAGGGTATTATTTCAAGAAACGTCAAGATTGGTCTCGGAACTTCAGAATTGCCTTGATTTCATAATCAAAACGCCCGAAAATCTGCTGTCGAAGAGATCTCTAACGAATCAGCAAGAGGTTAATTTTTTTACAAATATGGATTGAACGAGCGATACCATTGTCGACCATTTTATGTACTGACCATAGGCATAAAAGCTAACAATAAGTGCTTTTATTATTGTGGTAAACGGAGTTGAAAGTCAGCCTCTTTATGTTGAGCTTGAAATCTATTCAAAATCATGGCTAATGGTCAGAGAAACGACGAAATAGCACGCAAATTTGAGAGTGAGTCGTCAGCCAGATGGAGTGTGTGTACTCGGAATATCAAGTTGATTTTCCACAATAATATCATTTAGCCGATCTAAATATATGAAAATATTGATTATTTCCGTGCGATTTGTGGTGCAACAATTATTTTTTTAACTGTTGTCTTCATATAAAAAATGATTCTGAAGAGAATTATACATGTAAATATGGTGATAGTATTGAATAGGCCTGGTAGTCTTTGCGTAACAATCAGGGATTCTACAACTGTAAATTTGTCGTCATTCTTCTCCGCAGCGCTGTTGTCTATCAAAGAATGAGACATCTGCGCTCTGGAGAATAATGACGACAAATTTACTGTTTTAGAACCCCTGGTAAGAATATATGTTCAGATTGGTAACGTAAAATACTGGGCACAAGTGTATGGACAACCAACATCGGACCCGAAATACATGTAAAGATTCTCAAAAAAATTCATTTTCAAACGTTCAATGATTATTCCTTTCAAAAGAAAATTATTAATCCAGGAAACTCTCCATCGCGATGTATTGGGACGCGCCTACTGACTAAAAGTCATGTGCCGTGCACACTTGCATTGAAGATTCAACGGGAAAGAGACGATACGTGAGTCGTCGCATCGACCGCAACGCGTGGATCACGCGTCGCGGTCGCAAATGTAAACACCGCGAAGCGTTCAAATGCTGGAAAATGTAATTTTGTGAACTTTGTTAGAAATGTAGATAGATGATGTCTGTCAGATAAGTGCAATCATAGAATTTGAGTGAAAAAAGTGTGAAGATATTGTTATAAATAAATACTTACAGGATGACGGCATGATCTATTCTGATAAAAGAGTAATGGCCAATTACTTTCACGAAATTTCTGGTTTCGTGAATCGAACAGAGCCCATTCGCATTCACTGTACATTGTATATCATCGATGATATCGACTTCCGCGCAGAAACCGAAAAGAGGTTCAATTTGTTACGAATACATGGGGAACATTTCATATATAGTAACTTTGGAAAAATAACCCCATAAAGTAGTCAAACTTCCTTGTACGAACATTGCATTCGGTGGACTACGGTGACAGGAAATTTTTTCGTTAATCATTATTTTTTGATTAACATCTATACAAGGATGATCAGAACCGCGCAACTTCGCTAATTATCGGCTGGATTAGGTTCGGCGACGTGAGATGGTTTTACGAAGAGGACAATCCTTACGAATACCGTCGAGACGTTCCCCTCAGCCAGCAACTAGTCGTTCCATTCCCTACTATTGGATATGCGGATTGCGTTCTCTTCGTAGGCAACGAAGTATGTTTATTTTCTGTTTAAACAAAAAAATCAGACAAAAACAAAGATATGCAATGAAATAAATGTAGTTATTTACATTCAAAATTGCCATAAAATATCTAAACATTTAAAATACATAGTCACTAAATTTGAGGGTCCACGTTGCAATGTTCACTGTATTGGACCATGGTCTGCCTATCTTACATCACTCTTCGCTGCCGAACCGTTGAACCGCCGATTCGCCCTTCAAGTATGTATGAACATCAACTGACTAAGCGCAGAATCAGCGCGCATGAATATCGTGCGCACGAACGGGTCAAATTGAAAACATAAATCATGCGTAAATGTGCATTTTTTCATGTTTCGGTTCGCTGTGCGCGCAAATTATTAATATTCCAGGGCATATCGTTACAAGAACTGTTGGTGTTTGTCATTTATGCACCAGTCATCGCATTCGACCACACTGTCAGCAGTTTGCATTTGGAGGCAGCTGAAAAGATGGAGGCACCCAAGGCGAGTCGACAACCGCGACGCGCGAACAAACGCGTCGCGGTTGCCTGTACATTGAAGCGTCATTGTAGATTACAATTCTGATCGAGGACCACCTATGCATGCTTGCAAGAAAGAAGCATAGAAATGATCTAATGTAAGAATTGCACGCGCTGCGACCGCGTCGCGGTTTGATGATGAAATATCCTGAAATTCAGAAAAAATCTCACGCTGGCTGAGCGATACAATTTGCCTTGTCTGCAATATGTGAGCTTCTAGACAAAATTTGGTTTTAAACAACCTTTCAGACAGTAATGTCGAACATGAAGACGTCTGAAGCCGTGAAGGAAAAAATATTCAAGAAGTTGTTCCTGGATTTCGGACTACTTTCTGAAAATATGAGAATGAAATGCTATGAACGGTAGGGAAATGACCAAAATTTTAACCATTTTTATTTTCAAATTGTTAATTGTTGCAGTTACTACGAACTGAAGGCCCAAGAGGAGCAGCACCAAGCGAGGAAAGAAGAGAGGAGGAGAATGAAGGAGGTATCGAAGATTCAACAGGAAAATGAAGCCGAAACAGCGATTGAACCGGAAAAGGAACCCTCAAAGCTGAAGAAATTTCTGCGCAAAATCCTCCGTTCCAAGTGATTATTGAAATGCCAAAGTCTCGATAAACATTGGAATAACAAGTTTTTCGTTCGAAGTTGTCTGATTCACTTCAATCGGTTTCCGAGGAATGCAAATTTGTTCTTATCCATTTTGCTTGATCGGTAATTTTTTCCACTCACTAGTTGTTCCTATAATCATCAAAATAGAACATTTTTTTATTGAAATACGCAAAATTCAGATCCAAAACGCTATCAGATTAAAAATTTATTGTTTGCCAAACTGCTTGGTTATGCTGGTTGGTCAAGTTGGTGCATATCTCAAAAAATCGAAGAGTTCCAGAAAATGGTCAAATAAGCAAGGGCAGGTATTCAGACTTCAGGGAAAGGATTAAAGAATGGGATATCAGAAGAATGAATGACAGCCGAAGAGTGCAATTGTTGACTGTTCGATCAATATTGCTCACGCTTCCAGTCTCCATATTTGAGAAGTCCATGGAAAGGAGATTGATGAGAGAGCTCATACACAAATACACGACGATTTCCATTGGCAAGATGGTCTCTGAAGAGATATTCACATTGAGAAAATCAATATTATTGGATTGAAATGTTCCGGACGGTAGTATTTCCGACGAATGATGCTTAGCGCATAAAATAATAGAGAAAAGGCGTTAAATATAGTAAGTCGGCATTTCTTTCTGCTGGAACATTTTATCCCAATAATAGATATTCACATTGAGAAAGTCAATAGTAAAGTAATACCTAATGTCAGTTTGCATTGGAGTGACGAACAAGGATGCAGTGAACACATCGCTAATCTTCTTGACCCAATCACTGTAAATCACTGCTTCGTTCACTTTGTACGCTCCATAATTTGTGCCTAAGCTGACGATTCGAATCTGTTGTAGTATTATTGTGGAAAACTGAAGTGATAATGTTGGTACCCATGGCGAATTTTTTTCCTCCTACGACATTGCGCTGTTTAGGGCATAGTGTCGTAATTATAATATATAGGGGTGCTGAAACCTATTCTAACGCAATAGTGAACTTGTGAATTTGAGCTGTTTTTCGATGTATTTTGATTTGAACCAACCAAAAATGATTTATAAAAACATTTTGTAGTCATTTGTGCAATTATCTATCGAAATATAGACCAAACAAAGTGTGTCAAAATAATGTTGAGATATGTTTCAACATTATAATAAATTCGGATAAACATAGGAACTCATCGACGTGTACTGATTTTTATCAGTTCCGTTTACCACAATAATACCTGTAAATCTTTCTTATTCTATACATTCCCTTAATTACTCATACATTCTTTCATGTGTCAATGCAAGTTCATGGATTTCACAGCAAAACCATATAGAATTCTGTGGAAGACAACCGCACGGCGGAGAAGGAAGACTACAAATTCACCGTTTTTGAAACCCTGGCATTTATAGAGACCGTGAATTGTCTCAAATATTGACAGCCGTTCATTTCTAGTCGTTGATCGTCTCTCCCTTCGCAGAGACGATCGCCAGGAATGAGTTTAGACAGCTAGAAATGGACGGCTGTCAATATCTGAGTCCATTCACGGTGTCTGGCATTTACTGCGGCGAAAGATCGTAAAATATCAAGGAAAAACAGTTTCACTTACTTTATTCATGCAAAATGTAGCAGATAATGTCGGTCCATGTAGGGAAACGAAATCGATGACCGTCTAGGGATCCATGAAGTGGTGAATGAATGTAGGGAGAGAAGAGAGGGAGTATCATAAGAAGATAAACTATACAAATGTGAGATAGGGCAGAGAGTGAGAGGCGGATTGTGCCACACTTGTTTCCCTCAACACAAAACGATGTGAAAGGGACGCCAGAGAGTGAGATTGACGAAATAGCGGGTGAAATACAAAGACATCAGGGGTTCAAAACGGTCAATTTGTCGTCATTCTTCTCCGCAGCGCTGTTGTCTATGAGAGAACGAGAGAACGGCGCCGCAGAGAAGAATGACGACAAATTTACCGATTTTGAACCCCAGCCCCCCTAAAGCATCATGGGCAAAAACTTTATGTACACATACACGCGAAAACGATTGTTTGCAGAGAAATTCTAAGGAACGGAAGAAGACAGGGAATAGGAAAGAGTTTACAAATGAGCGAAATAATACAGGGCGAAGAAAAATTGACGCAGACTTAAGATTAGCATATGATCACCGTTGTTTCTTCCTCTGCTCTTCCCTATTCAGCCCAGTCGTTCATCCTCTGTTGGTTTCTCCATCATGCTCAGGGGGATGCCATTGCGCCTACTGATTGGCGAATCCAGTTATGAGCGGCATCCACATGCCCTTCTATGCATCTCTCGCATCTCTCTCTTCCTTATAGTCTCTCATTCTTCTAGTTAAATACCGAATAGGTCTAATGCCATCATTCCTTCAGCCCCTTTCGACCCCTAGATGGTCTCTCTCAGTTGTTTCCCTACACGAAACACCTTTCTACAATACTACTTTATTGAATATCCAAGTAAGTTCATAGTTAACACTTTTCTTCAAAAATTTGCATCCATTGGGATCCCCAGTCTAAGATTTTGGCAAAGATTCGCATTGGAGTTTGGATGCCATAAATGGTGGTCCCACCTATAGCCAGAAATTTTCCCCAACACATGGATTACGACTAGGGTAGTAAATCAAAACAAAAGTACATTTTTCAGTGGTTATATTCCCTCGGAGTGGTTGTCCATCACATGTGAGAGACAAGCGCTCCGACTGAATTAGACTACAGAAAAATTTACTTTTGTTTTTAATTTCCTACCCTATTTACGGCCTTTATGCAAAATATGAGACTTTCTTTTTGCAGGCAATTCGTAAACAAGAAAACCTTGTTCCTCCCACACCAAAAAACTCGCCCACTTCTCCCGATCCGGAGGACCCGAAGACCGTACTTCGTGTGAATACTGCGGGCGATAATACATGATGGTTCGGCACTTGAGAGTTTACATATACTTTATATATTGCAAACTAGTGGTTCTAAAAAGATGATAATGTGCATTTCTCATTTGCCTACTTTCCGCGTAGCTGTTTTCTCTTCGAGCGACTTATAACCGTTCCGAGAGGATTTGACGAATGAGAAATGTACTTTATTGCCGTTTTAGAACCCCCTGTTGTACGTATACGCACAACAGACATCCGAGGGTTGATTCACAATATGCCTCACCCTTTTGCAGACTCAGCAACAACAGGATGCACCGGTCGAAGGGCATCTTCATCCCGGTTTGCGCCGTATGACACAGGGCGAAGAATAACTGGCGAATATGTATGACTTATAATAAGCATTTGATTACCATTCTTTCTTTCTCCTTTCCTCTCATTCTTCACTGTATCTACTTCTCTGTTGGTAGGCTCTGCGAGAGCTTAGCGAGATGCCAGTGCGCCTACTGATTGGCGAATCCAGTTATGAGCGGCATTCTCATGCCTTTCTATGTATCTCTCGCATCTCTCTATTCCCCATAGTCTCTCATTCTTGTTGTTACCAGATAGGCCTAATGCCATCATTCCTTCAGACCCTTTCGACCCCTAGACGGTCGCTGTCTTCGTTTCTCTAAATGAAACACCATTCTACGATGCAACTTTATTGATTACCCAAGTAAGTTCTAGATTGACACTTTTTCTCTAAAATTTGCAATCATTGGGATCCCCAGTCTAGTATGCTAGTAACATTTTGGCAAAGATTCGCATTGAAGTTTGGATACCATAAATGGTGGTCCCACTTTTAGCCGGAAATTTTCCCCACCACATGGATTACGACTTGGGTGGGAAATCCAAACAAAAGCACATTTTTCAGTGGTCTAATTCACTCGGAGTGGTTGTCCATCACATGTGAGAGACAAGCGCTCCGACTGCATTAGACTACAGAAAAATTTACTTTTGTTTTTAATTTCCTACCCTATTTACGGCCTTTATGCAAAATATGATAATACATTTTGCAGGCAATTCGTAAACAAGAAAAACTTGTTCCACCCACACCAAAAAATTCGCCCACTTCCCCCGATCCGGAGGACCCGAAGACCGTACTTCGTGCGAATACTGCGGGCGATGCAGCATGATGGTTCGCGCACTTGAGAGTTTACATATACTTTACATATTGCAAACTATTTATTCTAAAACGATGATAATGTGCAATTATCATTCGTCTAATCTCCGCGGAGCTCTACGGGCTATATATGACCGCGCCGATATTAGACGAATGAGAAATATACTCAGTTACCGTTGTATAACCCCGATTGCATAGGTACAGCAGCCATTCAAAATTTGATTCGCAATGTGCCTCTTCCTTTTGCAGACTCAGCAACAACAGGATGCACCGGTCGAAGGGCATATTCATCCCGGTTTGTGCCGTCTGCTGCATGAAGTTCCGGCGCAGCAGAACGGAAATCAGATGATGCGATTTTTGTGTTGTAAATTGTTATCTATTATTGCTGCCAGCTGGTTTGAGTCAATGAACAGTAAATGCTTAATCGAATAATTTTGCAGACCGTTGACTGTCTAGGTAGTACCTAGTAGGTACAGTTCCATGAAGTTTTGAATGAATGGAGGGAAATATGAGAGGGGATATGTGATAAGAAAGATTATGGAAAGGTGAGAGAGGACAGAGAAATAGAGATGGTCTGTGCCACACATCCCCCACTATACACAAAACTGTGCGAAAGAGAAGCCTGAGAGTGAGAGTGACGAAATAGTGGGGGAAACACAACAGCATCAGGGACAATTGCACCATAATGGTGAAATGGACAGACGCGCAATGACATACAGAATATAAAGGAGCATCGGTCCGTTTCACCATTTTTGCCAAATGTCCAGAAGGCGAAGATAGTTCCCTTTATTGCCGGCAGTTTGACTACTTTACGGGTTATGTTTCACAGAACGTATATCTTTTTCTGCATGTTCACAATCTCTCCGTTCTTTCTTTTTCTTCACAACACAACTCACTCATTTTCTCTAACCTCTCTTCTCTCAATACAGTCTCTCACATGTTTATCTTATCGCTGTCCTTCTTCCATTTTCTTCGCTCATTTTCTGATTTGAATCAGTCTTAGTCCGATCCCTATTCGAACAGCATACAATTCGTTTTCCTGCATAAAACGCTAATATCTTCTGTATTTTGTATCGATTATCAATGAAATCAAGATCTTCCTAAACGTAAGCACATTATTTTGAATATTATGGAGCAAAAAGATGACATAGTCAATTTCACTGACGACGTCAACAATATGTTCGCCAAATTAAGGAGAAGATTCATCTTTTCTGCAGACACAATCAGGTGTGGTGGGCACTTCGATCGTTTTAGCAAAAATAGACTCCATTTCACGTCTATGTCTTTCATTCTCTGTCGGCTTGCGCTGTCGTTTTATCAATAAGATCAAAAGAGTCTTCGATGTGATGGAAAAACGATCGCGCAAGACCACCGAGAAAGAAAGACCCAGAGATGAAATATATTGTCGTTTTGGTCAAACGAAGTGCCCACTCTACAATGAAGCACCGAAAAATTTGAAACTGCTTTGGTCCACTCCTGCTTTTCCACATTTATGAATAGCTCTTGTATACTTTCGACTCAAGAACTCCATCCCCGCACTTCATATGGTGGACATCTGTGCAAATATCAACTCATCAACGAGCTGAAGAAGATTTGAGCCACTTGTTCAATCAAGATACGAGCATGGAGTTCGCACATCGCTACAGCATCCACGTTTAGAATTATCAGCTTCTTCGATTAGATTTTTGGTAGATAACGAATAAACTCGTTAGTCGTTTACGCTATTAAGGCCAGATTAGCATTTGAGTCGTAATATTGTCTCCAGTATCGCTTTCAGTGTCTTTGTTTTAGAACAAATCTATGGTTACGGGATCGTAACTTCGGAACGTGGTGGGAACATCCGCTTCTAAATCGACGAAAGACGAAGACTGTAAAGTCATGTGCACAGACAAATTGGGGCATTACGGTAGACTTATCTGTCGTGTGCGTTGATTTCGGCAAAGACGGAATTGTGCCTTTCGAGGCAATCTCAATCATGTTCACTGAATGATAAGACTTCAGGCTTTCCATTCAACGAGAAATTAGTTATCCATTTGAATCACTCTGTGTTATCCTCGGATGACCCACAATGGTGTCTTTCAATTCAGTGTTGATAAAATGTTTTTTCTATAGTCAATATTAATCAATAACAAACTTAGGCACAACTTCTTCCTCATCAGTTTTGTATATAAAAGTTACCAAGTCATTAGAGAAGAATATTGTGAAAGAAGGGAGAGAACAGCATAAGAAAGATTCTGCAAAGGTGGACAGGGAAAGAGAGGCGGTCTGTGTCACACAAGACCCCCTCAATACAAAACGAACGAAGTGATCGGTCCAAGGTGTATGAAAAGCGTGAGAGTGCGAGGGACGGGTGAAATACACGAGCGTTTTTTGAAAGACATTTACGCCAAAAATAGTGAAATGTGGAAATGCGCAATATTTAATCCCTATAACTTTCGATTTCCGTCGTTGTCTTCGGAAGTTTAAGGTAATTTGGTAAATTGCTACTTGTTATGGTAATTTGTGACATAATGATGAAATGGACAGATGATCCAATGTCACTATCACTACGCATCTCGCTACGTCGCAATTATGATACAAACATCCACGGAGTAGTTGCCTTTCGCACCATGTCATTCTCTGTTTCTAGGTCTTCTCATCCAGCGTTTCTTGGTTAGCACCTCGTATTATACATCCCAATGGAACTGTAACTCAGAATCTCATTTTCCAATAAGTTGACTTCGTGAAAGATATGCTAAATCACGCCTGTAGTCAGAGAAACGGTGAAATAGTGGGTAAAATGAGAGAGACACAGTCGGTCAAAAGTGTGTAGTGGGTATAACAGTTCGGGTAGGATGCATAATACGAGTGCGACTTTCATCCCATAGTGCAATGTTTATCCATATCAGAGATTCTGCCACGTCCATAAACTGACAGTAGCATTTCATCTCTGTAGAAAGTCCACCCAAGAAAGGTGAGGAACTCCAAGAACGTGTGTATGAAAAAAATCGAGCATCAGTTTTCACAGTTGACAAAAAGATAAATCAATCAGAACTTCGATTGTTCCAAAAGCAAAATTAAATCAAGGATAGCTAAATCAATTTATTGTTTCGAACATGCTGCAAAAATACGAAAAAACAAACAGTGATGAGTCCATCCGTGAAATTTTCGTTCAATGGCGCAGTGCCGATTTCGTGGGCGCAATTATGAATTGAGAAGGTCAACTGCTGAATGTGAATCATTACAAGAGATATTAAGCTGTCACTACTATGCTGTCGCGTATGTTTGTGCTAGTGCGAAACAATTTTTTGCATTATATGAACAGCATCCTACCTATCCAAACCGGTTCGTTGCTTTGAGGCCAGCCAGTTGAGAGATGAAGTCCCAAATTTTCATTCTTCGCACAGCTTCCTCATCTGAAACTATCTCTGCCTTACAGAAAGGACAAGGAATATTGAGGAAATACTAATCAAATAGAAAACACATTATTTCTCATTCGTCTAATATTAGCGGGCCGTTGTCTCTACGTTCGATAGACAACCGCTCAGCAGAGATCAGTATAATGTAAACTGATATTAGGCTAGACGGAAAATAATCCATTTATAACTATTTTCGTTGAGTACTATAGTATTCCTTAATTTCTTGAAAACCGGTCATCAATAGGTAGATTCATTCACTTCAGTAAACTAGCCGCGTTCGGCGTATCGGTGTTTCAACGCCACACTTCCTGTGTTTTTCAGATGCGCCAGCACTCGTCCGAATGAGTGGCTGTTCATTCTGCTCTTCACATCGTAGTACAGTTCAAGAGCGGGTACCGTAACCGATTTCAATGATCAGACTTATTGCGATAAATAATGATACAATGATAAGTAATATTGTATAATAATAATAATATATCTTCACATTTCCTGTTGTTCTTTCCATTTTTGGCAAGATGGTACCGATAGAAAATCGAATGAAAGTGGTTGTCGATTCCTACAAAGGAAATTATTAATGAGAAGGTTTCCTCTACGTTCGACAGACAACTCCGCAGAGAATATGAAATCAACTTTTTATATCATTTTAGTGTTAAGAACAATGACCGAACCTCGCTTACAATCAGTCGAACTCCTATATATTCTGCATATGTTTCCATCAAAAACCAGTCTTCTTTCAAACGGCCGTATCTTTCTGATGATTCAATATCCTGATCCAAGAGGACGGATCACCGATGTAGGAGATCTAGAAACAAAAATAATTGAAGTTGTAACTTTGCTCACAAATCCGTTTGCAGGGTCGAGGAAGCCATGCCATAGAGTTGTTGCCTGATCCCCTGATCCACCTACTATCGTCTTACTTTATTTTGGATTATATCACGACATTCCATGAAGCACCTGCGCCATCCATGCAAATACAATTATTAGAATTGCAATATATTAAATATTATATAATAAAAATATTGCAGTAACTTCGTCCAACGTGTATTATGCATCCTATCTGAACTGTTATTCCTAGTACGCGTCTCACATCTGGATTCCACACTGGTCTCTCATTTTTACGTGCTATTTCGTCGTCACGGAATATGTTTCAATTGTGTAATAAGTAGACTAGAGCGACAGTTCAGTTAGGATGCGTAATAATGCTAAAGAAGATGATTCAACCGCTTTCACTTGCATCAATATTACTTGCTTTACGCACCGTTGAACTGAGAATGAGAGATAAACGCCTACCATTTTGAATAACAGCAACGGTGATGATTGTATTGTAAATATTTATCATTGTATAAGAATGAGAGATGGCGATCGATCAGTGCGGCCGTGTAGGAGCCGAGTGGAATTGGTATGTGCGAATGCAGAGCGTGAGTGAGAGGGAAGATCGCTCCAAGACAAAAACAGGAAAGCAATCAGTCGAGACCTCGAAAAGAAACTGAATCGAATCAGAAAGTGCATATTATTTCTTTAATCCATTTCGAGCTGTTGTTTCTCTCAGTTGATAGGCAACCGCTTCGGAAGAAATAATGAAAAAAATCATGCATTTACTGATTCAAATCGATCATTTTCGCGGTCTCTATTTATCAGACATTCAATCACACTGGTGCTGTTTGTAGTTGTGTGTTTCCTCAATACATTTTTTGAAGTTTCGGGGAGAAGAACGAGTTTGGGAATTATGCATAAAGTAAATAGGTAAACAAACCCATTTTTTGAACTTATCTTCACAGAGCGGTGGTCTATCGAACTTTACTGTTGGGAGAAGTGTGGTGCGATAGATGAGATTTCTATTACGGTAGTAAAGTGCATTTCTCATTCGTCCAATCCACTCGAAGCTGTTATCTATTGCTAGTAGAGATAACCGCGCCGCGGAGAAGAATAAGAAATGTATGTATTTACCGTTTTATAAACCCTTCCGATGGACCGCGCAAGCGATGAAAGCATGGTATGCTCACTTTTACCCATTTGCGTTGTTTTCTCCAATTTCTTTCTTTCCCTTCTCAACACAACTCTTCCTTTTGACTAAAACGTGTGACCCACACATATCTCTCTTTCTCTAACCTCTCTTCTCTCCGTACACTCTCTCGCGTGTTTTTCGTATCGCTGTCCTTCTTCCATTTTCTTCACTCATCTCCATCAGGGTTTCTAAATCAATAGTCAAATTCATTTCTGATTCTTTCATTCTCTGCCGAGCGGCTGTCTCTACCAGCGATATACAACCGGTCCGCGGAGAATGGAAGAAACAGAAATGAATTTGACTATTGATTTAGAAACCCTAATCTCCATGTCAGTCTGATCCCTACACGATCGGTAACTAATTCGTTTTCCTATATAAAACGCTAATATCTTCTGTATTTTGCATCGATTCAAGGTTCCATATAGTCAAGATCTTCCCAAAGGTGAGCACAATGTTTGGAACAGAAGTAAGAAAATCCTCATTTTAAGTATCTGACACATCAATTTTGGGCAAGTATGCTGATAGAAATAATAAGACATTCTGACGGGAAATTTCATTTTAAATGACATCATTCAAACATTAAGTGCTTTATAAATTTGTCCTTATAAATTTTGTTAAGAGGGATATTTCATTCTGCGAAATGGATTGATCGATCACCAGAGAATGTAGGACGCCATGTCTATCAAGAGAAAGAAACTGTTTTGGAACATGAAAGAAGGTATGAATTAGGGTGTCGTAAATGGGAATAAGAAGTGCATCTTGTTTGTCTGTACACATCAGCGACTCATTCTCTCTCGATCGTCATAGACGATAGGTCGAAATGAGTGAACTATGTTGCACTTTACTCGCATTTGCGACACCCTAGTATGAATGGTTGGAGACATTTATGCGAAAACGTTTGCAGATACTACGACACGTTTGGAATGGCGAATGAAGCACGTGTCGCTGAGGATAAAAGTACTGACGAACGATTCAAAGACACTTCGTAAAAGTTATGAAAACAGTTAGTTCTGAAATGGAATTAAATGTATGAGTTTATTCAGCGTGACTGAATATATGCGGGATTTACATTCGTGGAATTTTTGTGTGTAATATTTTGATATATTCGCATTTAATGCTTTATCATATATTTTGTAATTGCATTGATAAAAGCATTGAAAAATCGTTTATAATGAATACAACTTTCATTTTCACCAGTAAACAAAGGGTATGCAATTCAATGCATTTATAGTTGTAATCTGATAGTTGTAATGGCTCTTCTTCTCCAGTCTTGAGTTGGATGCTATTGTAATCAAAGTCATATTCAGGGTCCTCTGCGAATATTCCATATGATTGAACGTTGTCACTGCTTGATGGCTCACTATCAAGGATCTCGACTAGGGTGTCGCATGTGAGTCGTTTAGTGCATTCATCGTGTCTCTACTCTCTGAGGAGCCATTGTCTCTGAATCTTGGAGACAACCGCATCGCAGAGAGTAGAGGCACGACGAATGCACTAAACGACTCGCATGCGACACCCTAATCTCGACCTTAACGAAATTATTGCTTTACTAGAAGGTTACAACGTGTGTCTGTATGTTTTACATTGTAGTTGCATAGCAGCGCTTGGATCAGTGGTTGCATATCCTATATATCTAGATTAATATATTTTAGCATGGAATATTCCCATCACCAATGATACTTGGCGCGTTGTCCCAAATGTCATTCGCATATTAAGCGTTGCGTCCGCTCTAGCGGGACGAAGCGAGCGCTTGGATATTTCGATTCGAAACATAAAACATTACCATGTATCCGCCCTTTGCGTGTTTAGTGGTGGTGCCGCGGACTCCAACTGTCAATCGGGGGGTAGAAATTCCTGCAATGTTCTAGTATCTCCGGGTGCAAAGGTTTTCGAGGCAGCGGGATTCGAACCCTCGGCCTTCCGTCTCATGAGCGGATGCTCTACCACTGAGCTATACCCCCGGATGATTGGGAATACCTCGTTCTCGCTCTGGTATCTACGGGGCAGGGCTATGCCATCCTTACAGTTCGATGCTTCTGTGCTCGGCTCATAGCGTCCCATGTCTGATTCTGAAAGAAGAGACTTGAATAATCTGACGTACTAATTGTTATCAAGTTTCGAAAAAAGAGAAGCTGAAAGGTTTATAGCCACTTCGTTTGCCCCTGCGGCCTTGGCAGCTGAACTAAAGAACAAAAGATACTCAACCTCTCACTCGAAGTTTTGTCCTTGTTAGTAGCGCTCCATGTAGGGAAGCGAATGAGGTGACCGTGAAAGTGTCAGAGGGGAACTGCAAGTAAAGGACGTAGGGAGAAATGATAAGGAGCGATGAGCTAGTGAAAGGAAGAAAGTTGTCATAAATTGGAGGAGAAACGGGATATGATAGATTGGAGAGAAGGTCGAATAGCTAGACATGTCACAGAACCGCCGATAAAATAAATCAAAAACAACGGGTATTGATAATATCACACAACATGCAAGGCTTAAAAATTAAAAATAGGCAAACAATATATTATGCTCGAAAAATAATATTTTAGAGACTAACAATTCATTTGTGAGTTGCAAATTCAACCCATTCAGCCTATGCATTCTCTCATTCACTCGCATTCTTCTCACTTCGCTCGGTCGTCTTCCGTCGGAGGGGCGATGGACAGTGAAAATCTAACCATAACTATATACAATAAAAGAAATTCAAACAAGGAGTGATTTAATAATGTTCCAAAGACCAAAAGGCATCGACTTACGCTTTTAGTTTATTCAAATATGTTGTTTTATGGCCTAGACGTTTGACCTGAATGATCTTGCTGAAGACATGATTTCACACCCATACTACGCATAATTAAATTGAAGCTCTTCACAGTGCCCACAACGTCAAGGTCTCGGATATTTGGATTTCTAAATCGTTGCGGAGAAATTGTTAAAATTGTAAGAAAATAGAGGTTTTCTCGAAACATATTGACAAATTGACAATTCCGAGACCTTGGCGTTGTGGGCAATGTGAAGAGCTTCAATTTGAAGTTGCATAGTATGGGTGTGAAATCAAGTCTTCACCAAGATCATTCAGGTCAAACGACTGCGCCATAAAACAACACGTTTTAATAAACAGAAAGCGAAATTTGTTGCATGTTGGGCTTATGAACAATATCCGTAATTGAAAATCCGAACTTCTGTTCAGTTCGTGTGATTTTATTGCATTTTCACTTTCAATCTGATAGCTGGGACAATATCACATGCATTAGCATAATAGAGAGTGGAGAGTGGAGAGTGGAGAGTGTAGGTTAGAGTAAGTGAGATCATTTTTGCACGCTCACTTCCATTCTGACCGGCTGTGCATTTGTGAGTTGCAAATTCAACCCATTCAGCCTATGTATTCTCTAGGCTATCGCTTGTGGTGACTTTAGTGCATTCAACATGTATCTACTCTCCGAGAAGCGGATTGTCTTTCGAATGCAGAGACTACCGCTCCTCAGAGCGTAGAGACAAACGAATGCACTAAAGTCACTAGGGTGTCGCATTCGACCCCCATTCGACCCTTCGCCCGGTGTATGCAAAGATGGGTTGGAACCAAGTGCACATTCGTCTTATCTGTTCTCTCCGAGAGCGATCTTCTCCACTTCGACGGAGCAGATCGCTCTCGGAGAGAACAGACAAGATGAGTGTGCACTGGGTTCCAACCCATCTTTGCATACACCGGGCGAAGGGTCGAATGGGGGTCGAATGTGACACCCTAAAAGTCACCATGAGCGACACCCTAGTATTCTCTCATTCACTCGCATTCTTCTCACTTCGCTCGGTCGTCTTCCGTCGGAGGGGGCGATGGACAGTGATGTTTCATGTAAGTAAACGACAACCCTTAGAGCAATTATCATTAAATACGCGTCATTTACTGCCACTTTTTCAGCTCTCGGAACATGGCATACTTTGGATTACCACAGTAAATAGTCAGTTATTGTCTATTTCTTAAAACGAACGAAATCATGGAAAATTGCGCTAAATTACAGCGAAGCTTTCGGAAAGTCATTTCAAGAGACGTCATAATTGATTGGCCTCGGAACTTCAGAATTGCCTTGATTTCATCATCAAAACGCCCGAAAATCTGCTGTCGAAGGGATTTCTAACGAGTCAGCAAGAGGTAATTAGTGTTTTTTGTTGCAAAAATGGATTGAACAAGAAATACCATTGTCGACCTTTTTATACTGATAAATAATGGAATAAAAACAAGTGCATATATTAGGTTGGCGCATAAGTAATGGTATGCCCATTTTCACATCGATTATCTTCGTCCAACCTGATATTAGCCACTGCCCATAATTATCATAGAGTCCCCACTAAAGATCTCATTCGTTGCCACCATCATGATCTTCTGCCGTGAAAAAGAGCAGCGGCGCGATTTTTC
>JACMIF010002040.1:0-19980 GCA_014805445.1 Diplogasteroides magnus | reverse complement strand
TATACATAACCACACACATTGGAATTGTGCAACTTCTCTAAGTAAAGATAGATGTGTTTTTAAAAAGTGGTCAAGACTTTCTCCCCAACCTAATATTATGCAACCAACCGAAGTCTTGTACGCTCCTCAACTTTTCCGACTGTCTCTCTAATTTTGGCGTGAATTTCCTAGTTTCTCTGATCTCGCTTTGGCTTTCGGATAAGTTTCTGCGTGAACTATATAGGTAATTGCAAGAGTTCAAACAGTTCAGTTGAGATGCAAACAATCCTTCTATCCAGTGTGACCGGCGTTTCGATATGTGAATAACTCACCGCAGATTCTGGAAGATGTTTGATGAATGACGAGCACAAACGATCGCACCTGAATGGACATAATGAGTAGGTGCAATGGATACAATGATTAAGTTGATCATCCCACTGTTCCGAGTCTCAACAGAGATCGGGTGAACCACGAAGAGCTTCTCTACTGAATGTAACCTGCCGAAAAGTGGAACATCCGACTGTTGCAGCTCATCAATATCGCGCACATACCGCTACGCGTCCCGTTGAAGGCACAGAGGGACGCGTCGCGGTTTCACGAATGTGCGCGATATTGATGCGCTGCAATAGTCGGATGTTCCACTTTTCGGCACGCTGTGCATAAGAGTGAAAGTTAGTGAAAGACAATACCTATTCGTGAAATGGACACATGAAGTACATGCGCATCCGTCATAATCACGATTCTAGTGAAATGACGCTCTCGACTCCACCCCATTCAGGTAACTACGTAGTCATTCCCGAGAAAATGCACTTCCTTCATTAGGTGCAACTCACCAATTGCGAGTCCTTTTGAATTGTCTCTTCGTCTTGTTCGCGCACATAATAGCCTCGATCTCTGCAATTTGTGGCTCGCCTCCGATAACCGTGACTCGATGGTGACATGTATGAGGACGACGAGAGAAGAAAGCGTCCATTCCGCCCTTCACGAACACCACCATGTCGAAGTGTTTGGTCAATGAACTGAAGAAAAACACTGTTTGTGCAATGGACGTCAGGCAGTAATCAGGAAATTCGTTCTCCGTTAAACTTTGTTTTCAAGTTCGAAATGAATGTTTTCCATTCTTGGCGTATTATTCATGTAAACGGAACTAAATTATCTGGTACACATGGCGACTTTTCGACCTCTTACGCACTCACTCATTCGTGTGCTATTTCTTCGATTAGACAGTCGCCACTCGTGCTTTTACATAGGATAATGAGTCTTACTGAAGTAGTCAAATGAATTTTGCCTTTCAGTTCAGCTTACAGGAATAATACAACGGGGAATGCATCTAAGAGATCCCGCTGAGGTTAGGTCATCTGTACAAAAACATCCGTGATAGGCAGAAGCTCACTTGAGCAGTTCCTCGATGTTTTCAAGAGGAAGCAATCGTATGCCTTCCACGCAGTGCACTTTCACTTTCCTGCCGAGAATGTCCTCCAGGCCACCACGGAACCTCAAAATGCCTCTTTTTTAGAGTGAAGTCTCCTCTGAGATCCAATCTGAACAGGTATCAAAATAAGGTTGGCAGTTATTATTCGAGATTGGACATTTCTCGAAAACTATTACTTTCGAGAAATATAGCCAAATTCATATTCAAATAACCCAATATCAAAATTTATTCTACCTCTTTTCCAGCATAGTTTCCGATCAATATTCTGATATAATGTAATCATCTCACTTCCACATCTCCTCGTGAACATGATTGGCTATACGCGCGTGTTGCGTGTATTTTGAGATGAGGACTATCTGCATTTTGTTCTGTCCACTGTCAGCGATCGCATCTCCCAGTCGATCGGAGAAGTACTCGCCAAGCTGGTGCTCCATGCCACTAAAGAGACTTGAATATCTTTCAAATGCACAATAAGACGGTGACTCTCGGTTAGGAAGCCATCGATAAGGGTTCTGTTCTACGGTGCAAAATATCATCGTTTCTAGCTAGAGGAGAGCAAGGAAGGCGGAATTGTATTCCTCTTCTCCGCTCTCATTCGGAGATACGTAAAGAGCAGGGCGGAATCGGTCGCGTGACAAATTATCATGAGACCATATAGTCTGGTGACTGCATGTATGTTATAAAACGAAAATGAGAAAGAAATGTGGGGCCCGGGGTTGCAATCAAGCTTGCATAATTTATTCTGATTGTTTCGAGATTCCGTATCCTCGAATTTCGGAGCTCATACAATATTTGCATATAGATTGATCTCAATGAATCCCATTCAACATCAATTCGAGGAGATGTTCATCGCATAATTTTCCTGTCTTTCGGTTCCGGTTATTTTAGCTTCTCGTCCGGTGACTGTACTGAAGCAGAGAGATCTTAGCGTTAGGGTGCAGTATCCTCCTCTATCGATTGGAATGATAATGAAGACGAAGAAAGAAATTCAGAAGGTTTGATGCCGTGTTCGATGGCGAATATTCTTTATAGTGTAGGATAATACGGCCAGTATAGTTGAATGCCATCTAGCTCATCCAGATCAAAATTGTGAGAAATTCCCTGCTTTAATGAAGTATAATTAAATACAAATACCGTATTCTTGAAGGATATTATCATTCTTTGAAAAGAGCAAAAAATTGGGGTAAGGCCGGTGATCGAAACCGGAACCTCTCGCACCCAAAGCGAGAATCATACCACTAGACCACTTGGCCGATGTATAGCACAAGTGAGTGCGGATATGTGTCCCAGTGTGAAGGTGAGAGGGGGGGGGGCAATCAGGTTTGGAACACTTATGTTTGATTTCATCAGAGATTTTCTCACAGGCATCCAGTGGAAGAAAACATGTTGTCAGTTCCTTTTTTTCACTTGCCTTTGACTGATCTTGGCAGTCCAAGAATGCACAAACAGAATTATTTATTTAAACAAATATGTTTTGAAATCAAATTTGTACAACATAATGAAAAGTATTGCCTTACTCCGGTTCCACATGAGGTACATCTAGGACTCTTTTTAAAAAATCTTTTTTTTAAGCTTTCCATTTTCGTCGTCGTTTAATTGAGTATCTAGATCTAAGAGTAAGAGTAAGAAAATATATTTTTTGCAATAGCCACATATGGTATCTCGGCTCTTTAAAGGACGCATATCACTCGTGACGATGTGATGAGAGCTTGTGTCGCAGGGGTGATAGTCCTCCATTGGCGGTGTAGTTCCATTTGATGTCGGTAATGATTTCGCTCAGCGGCCTGATGCATCCCATTGAAATGAGGAGAAAGACCACGCAGATCGCTACCAAGAGGATACAACTGAATGAAACAGGAATTTATTACTTCAAAACGTAGTCATCGGAAAACTACTTTGCAGATACACCATATTATTGCTGAATGGTTTCAACCGGAAGGGGAGACGACAGCGTTTCGAGAAATGATTTCAACTAGTGTTTTTAAAGATAATGAGAAACGAATAATCGTGTCGTTTTAGAAACCCCACTTTTAGATATCAAAACTACCTAGGCTATTGAGCTAATGCGATGCACAATGAGAGAAGCAGCGACAGTAAAAGTCATTAGTATAATACATCTCAGATATGAATTACGAAAATGATACTCACGCTAGAAGAAAGGAGGAGGTTAGGATGCATTGACATGTATTCGAACAGTCGTCGTCTTCTTGAGGAACCGTATTGGTCTGAAAGGGGAATATTGTGACTTGCGTCATTTTAAGAAAAATATACTAATACAGCAGCCTAATTGGTTCATAGCTCTGCATAATCATCTTCATGAAATGATTATTCACTAGTCTCAATGGAATACTTTCTTCCTGCTTCGTAAAGGTAGTTATTGTGAAATCTTCAACCATAACTGGTTTTGCACGAGGACGACCAGCATTGTCGATTACGCCTTGGGCAAAGTGAACTCGCCGTGCCTTGGTCTCCTCGAAATCCTGCCGCGACACATTTATCGCACTGAGAATATCCCTCAATTATATAAATGACCTCAATCTCCCTTATTATCGACTAACCTCACTAACTGAAGTCGGTCCGATTCAAGCTCGATCATTAATGGAAGATCCTCCCCAGGAGACGTCACAATCAGCTCTAACTCCATTATTCTGAAAAATTTCAATAGTACGGGGCAAACTACAAGAAGAGATGGAAATTCCGAAAAAGACACCTTCCATCCGGCATTCTTCCTCGAGTTTGAGCGAATTTCCATGTGATTCATGTGGAAGCGGCGTTCTTTTCAAGCGGAAGATGGTAAAATATGACGGTTTGAAAGAACTTATTAGAGAATCGTAGAGTAAGTCATCTTCTCGGTGATATCCGAGAAATTGACTTGAGAGTAACTGGAAAAATATCCTCCAACGAAATGCATCATATTCATCTTCCTAAGCATTTTGGGAGCCAGAAAAGACTTTCAGCGCCCAATCTGCCATTACAAACAGACAAGGGAACGTCAATCTTGCGCCGTTTGCCATATTTTCCTTCATGGCTGCTGTACCACGACCAGGAGACTCTTCGCTTTCTGAAGACTCAATTCTCTGTCATGCCTATGTGGGAAAGAAGACGAAAATCTTACGATTTCCAGAGGGATATCTTCGGGTGCTCGAATGGTGGACATTGTGAAATCAACTTCTCCACTTCAAGTAAATGCCTGTGACGTTGGATGGATCGCTGCTGACTGCAGGTATGCTCAAATATGTGGAAGAGAAGAAATTTGTTATCCACGCCAAGTGTCTACTTCACCGCTATGGGCATTTGCGCCATGAAGTGGACATTTGTTGTGGAATGATGACGCTTATGTCTATTTCACCATTACGAAGCAAGTGTTCACATTCTCTGTCTTTCATCCTAATTCAATTTTTGCTTCCCTTCGGAAGGAAGAGGGTAAACTGTAGGGTAGGGAAAGGCAGTGCATTTCGCGCTTTCATTCCACACCGCGCAAATAGTCAGCGCTGACTATTTGCGTGGTGAAATAGTCAGCGCTGACTATTTCATCGTTAGATTTGACAATTAGCCATGAGCATCGCTCTCAACGAAATGATTTGAAATTTTCAGAGTAGTTCCGGATTGTGATCTACCGTCCAACCAACATTTTTCGGGACAAATACCGTAAACCTCCGGCCAAGTGGTCTAGTGGTATGATTCTCGCTTTGGGTGCGAGAGGTCCCGGTTTCGATCACCGGCTTGGCCCTAAATTTTGCCGTTTATTCGTAGAGAAAACAATAACGGAAAACAGTTTTACCGCTATTATGGTTCCTTCTAAATGGCCAGAGCACTTGTAAAAGAATTATGCCATGGGAAACACAAGAGAATTGTGCCATGATAGTGAAATGGATATTTTCGATATTATTTTCAGAATTTATCAACGCAATTACTTACTATCGTCGAATTCCGTGTAACTTTACACAGAAATGATCTATTTAAAACTCTGTCCTAATTTGAAAGTAATTCGTTCTTTTGTGTTGAAAATCGAAAAAGCATACACTAGCATTCTCAAGCAAACGTTCATTTCACATTCAGTTCAGTAACAAATCAGAATAATCTCTATAAAATGGTAAAAAGATGCCACGAGCCGTGATCGAACCGGCGACCTTTAGATCTTCGGTCTAACGCTCTCCCAACTAAGCTATCATGGCAGACGGTAGGTTAGCTGCACCGTGCATAGACAAGATGCGTTATCACTTTGCTTATCGCTTGCTCCAGACAGTCAATTCAACACTGTGACAAACTATGCTCTATAGGGATGTACAACTCTATGTATCTTGCAGCACCTTGAAGCCATAGATAATTCAATATAGATACAGGCAGGTGCCACATGCGAGAATGGTAGAGGTTGCACTCGCAGTACGTTTGCTCTGGGCTCAAAATAAGTAGCATAAGTTGTCAAACAACCACAAGAACATGAACGCCGTCGGGTGTTTGAGCATACATATTCTGGTATAAAAGCAGTGGAGAGAAGGCAGTAGACATCTTCCGATCACATTCAACAATGTTCGCCAAGATGTGAGTACATTTCTTATTCCTTCTCCTCTAGACTGTGTTGATCAAATCAAATGTACTCATTCAGTGCTCTTCTCTGCATCGTTGCCGCTTTCCTCGCTGGACCCTCCGAAGCTCAATACATTGTTAGTATTTTATTGCATCTTTTTAAACACCAATTTATGTTCCACCGTAAACATTCCTTTTCAGCTCCCCGCCTACTCCCCCTACGTTTCCTCCTACTATGGATACCCCACAGTCGCTTCTTATGGATGGCCTGCATACGCTTCTTTCTGGGGATCGAATAAGAAAGGAGAGGCTGATTCTGTGAATTTTGCTGTGGGTCCCAAGGACTCTGGTCTCACTGGAAGACAATAGAGAAGAGGAATTGTCTGTACACACATGATGATGAACCGAACGATAAAGAATTTGTCTTAAAAGTAATGGAAGGGACGCATGATCATATGTTTGATTCTACCTAGGACTTTGCTAGAAGAAAATCCAGAGGCGAAAATAATGATCCTTACATCCCTAGCTCACCAGTATTGTGCTCTAATGTGTCGCATTTGGGACGTTATTGACAGCCCTCCATTCCTAGGAAATATACCTAGCTCAAATTAATATCCTAAAGGCAAAAACGTATGGACATAAAGTTGTTTTTATCAAAGAGACGGGTAGAGAAATAATCCAACAATTTTTCACATGACATCTGGCAATAAATATACACCTAATGGCCTCATCTTCTAGTACTGCAATCTCCTATTGAATCCCAAATTCTTATATGGATAAAGATGATCGTTTCTGTCGTCGAACGGCCGTAGATCGAGTAGATGCTCTTGACTGGCGGGACGATAGTACACATCCACCGAGTCCGTGCTCCTGCAATGACGACCATTAGTGTTTGACCATATGTGTGCTTTCGGGGAATATCCATATGTACTGCTCGACCTGTCTCGTAGGTTTCCATTCAGTTATAATGCAAATATTATTAACAGTTCACCTTTCCGAGATGAACCGTCACAGGCTCCTCTTTCATCTGCTTTATGCGTCGTCCACAGAATGGACACTTTCTTTTCCAATCATGATCAAATTTCTGCCCCTGTAATTGTTATTAGGTTGTTCCACAATTTTTGTCCCTTTTTTCGGTCTTTTCACAACTTCAAGGCAAATATTTTTTTATTATATTTTGGTTATGCATCTATTATGTAGCAATGCATAGGCTTTCTATAGGCCACACTATATAATCAATCTGTTCGATTTGGATAGAAGCGTTAGCATTCCAATATTTCGAATGAATTTTAACAGCGCTGCCGCAAGCGAGCATAATTTTACTGAGAATAGAGATATGGCCAAGCGTATACCGGTATTTTGAAGAGCAATTCGTTACGTACAAAAAGCCATTTTTTTCTTTCGCTGCCCTTCATTTAGTTCGAAAGAAATCACTAAATTGTCATTTGAGTCTATTTTGGACCTGGCTTTCACTGACCAAAATCCTCCATTTCCACAAACCATTTTTTCTACGAGTTCTACTTGCTTTTCCAAAACAACGATATTTTTCTGTCATTGTGCTTTATGCGAGCATTCGATGTGATTTATTTCAGAATTTTTTAACGGCTATTTTTAGAGTACAAAATTTTCAAGTTTCTCCGATCGATATTTTAGCCATGCTTAGTCCGCTCTTAAATTTCCCCTAATTTTCGATAGCTGGCCCCTATCAATGTCATTACTGCATTACTCAGGCAGTAACTACTCTTCCCTGCAAATAAGGGTTTGTGTGCTTAACGGACGAGAAAAAGCAGAAGTTTTGCTCAAAAAATACAAAATTTTGATTTTTGAACGTCTTTTTCATAAATTCCATGCTATAAAAGGAAGCGGGTAAGAGTCATACCGAGTATACCTGTAACATAGCATTCCATGCCCTTTACAATAGTATACGAAAATTCCCGTTATCTGTCAATCCATTTCAGCTGGAATCCTTTGAATACATTTTCCAAAAAAGGGGACAAAAATTATGGAACACCCTAATATCAGATGAATGCTATTTGTAAGCATTTATAGTGATCACGATCCATACTTGGATGAAAGACAAGCAATGGATATATTTAGGGACCACAAGCTCCGCCCACTTGGCGAAGACACTTTTTCGTCAAAAGTTGGTCTAATTGAAACAACAACTTAACGGCTAAATTTATGTCACCTAATTTCTAGGGGTTATTCTTAAATACCAAAGCAACGCAAAGACGGTTGCACATGTTGAAAAAATATTCTCTGTGAAGGGCGAAACGATGAAAACTGGATGTGGTCACCACGCGAAAACGCGATTTCATATTCATGAGTAAACTATGTCGCAACGCGTGTCTAGTCAAGAAGGGCAACCGATATCCTATGCATTTTGATATGAAGAATCCGATAGGAATGATAACTTTTTTGAAACCAAGCTTGTTCGAGTGTTTTTAAGATTTTTATGTTTGGCTCTGTGTACCGCATGACTAGCACTTATGCATCTTCCGTCGCACTCTCCCTCATGTCCAAGTGGCTCAGTTGGGAAGAGGCCGGTATGGTATTCATGAGGTCGCAGGTTCTATTTTGGAGTTGGGCAACGTTTTTGCTAATATTAGTTAAGAAAGAATAATACAGAAAGCGCATTTTTGGGCCATCAACTGCTCTTCTATTAGCACATTACTGCGAAAAAATCTGTCGTTATGAGAGAAGTGAGTTTTCATGATCATGTGTAGGGGAGGGAGAGGCAGGCAATCCGAACGTTTGAGGTCTCTCTGTTGATGCGCCGAGCGCTAGTTTTCGGACTATAACTCGGGTTAGAAATCAAATTTTGAGAAACGGCCAACGGAATATTGTAGCAGAGCATTTAGGCTATCATTTGAGCTCACACACATTGTTCAGTAAATTTTTTGGCCAGACACCTTGCGGTCCCTAGATATATTGTGTCATAGTGGTGAAATGCACAAGTGTTTATTACACACTTGGTTTTTTTCCATCCGAGTGCAAATATCATCTGTTTGTGTGTATCATCATCACTTTGTCAAGTTGTTTAGGCCGGGCTCAAATGTAGTGCATTATGATACTTGGTAGTACAGAAGTTACTGACAGACCGGTGAACCCACAGTTCCACTTAGTTTTTTTACTATGCAATGTAGAATTTTCCGATAAGCTGTTTCCTGTCGTCAAGGTTTGCCGGGCCATAACTTTGTTAATTTTCAATATTTTTTAATTTTATTTTTTTAGTTAAAACCGTCATGATGTCCTCTTCAAAATTCATTTTAATCAATGGAAAATATTTTTGTTTGGTAAACTACAAATGAAAAAGTTAAAAATCTGAATATTTTTATCTCTTCTAACGATTACTGGATATCAATGTCTGTGGAAGGCACAGAATTTTTTCTTAAATTAATCTCCTTTAAATTATCTACAAGATAGCTCTTTCAAACTTTCAAAAAAATGGAAGAGATATTCAGATTTTTAACTTTTTCATTTGTGGTTTTCCAAACAAAATTATTTTCCATTGATAAAAATGAATTTTGAAGAGGACATCATGACGGTTTTAACTAAAAAAATAAAATTTAAAAATATTGAAAATGAACAAAGTTATGGCCCGGCAAACCTTGACGACAGAAAACAGCTTATCGGAAAATTCTACATTGCATAATAAAAAAAACTAAGTGGAACTGTGGGTTCACCGGTCTGTCAGTTACTTCTGTACTAAGTATCATAATGCACTACATTTGAGCCCGGCCTAAACAACTTGACAAAATAGTGACAGAAGGGGCTCTTCCTGGTACGGTCTTATAAATACTGCGTCTTAGACTGTTGCGCCATAATCACGCTGGTTTCGACAAGGAACAAATAATGATGAAATGAAAATGAAATGAATACCGTTTTCTCATATTCGTCGATGAGTTCCTCACAGCCGACGAGGTTCTCAGCAGGTTCCCATGTCGGGCTATATCTCTTTTTGCCCACGGGTTTCCACTAAAATATACGATAAATTGTGTATTTATGATAAATTTTTGGGTTATTTTGGGCTAAACACAGGAACATGTTAATTGAATGCAAACACAAAAGAGTGATATAAGAGCGTCCTTGAATGAAGGGATTCTGATTCATTTTCCTTAGCTTGAAAGACTGCATGGTGACAGTAGTTACTGTGGTCTAGACGCACCTTAAGGAAATACTCAGCTTTACCATTGACGTATCTCTTCTCCAGGACTTTCTCGACTTTCCATTCGCGTGGCATATTCAGCCCCTTGAACTTTTCAGTGGCTTAAAATAGAAATATTCTATGAATATATATGATTCATACGCTAAAAATGAATTAAGAAGAGATATGCGGCAAAAAAAGCTGAAGGATTTCGAGAAATGACTAGTTCTACTATACATATTCCAACAAACTCGTTGTAATCGTCGTAAACGCATGGCTGCAGCAGTTCTCATTCTAGGTTAGGCTGCGCCACAGGCAAAGTGAGAGGAACGGCCTAATCCTCCGGTCAGATAAAATTCGTTCTCTTCACTGTTTGTTCATTCTTTCTCATTTCTTTCTCATGTATCTTACACATGCTGACTAGCGTTGTTCGAACGAAAACGAAAAACGAGACTCGACTTCATTTACATGACGAGCGGTTTAAAAAACGAGACTCATTTTTCTCCCTCTCATTCATTCTGCACTTTTCGAGACTCGTTTTCTCGGTCTGTTCGATATCCTCACACTGATAGACCATTCAACGTAGGTGAACAAAGGGAATCGGTCTGCCGATCGTCGGGCGAAAAAAATTTGACTAAAATCGGGTCTCGTTTTTTCTCCGTCTCGTTGATTTTGCACTTTTCGAGACTCGTTTTCATTCCCTCTCTATAGACAAATTATAAACGAGACTCGATACTCGTTTTAACAACTCTAATGCTGACTCTTCTTCCCTTTTATGGAAGAACGAACTGGATGTCATCCAAGGGTTGTCTCTCTCCCATAGAATTTCACTGCTAACCTAATTTTCTTCATAGCTAAAGTATTTCAAGAGTCGTTGATCAGCAATTAATGGAGAATTCGCAGGTTTGTCAACTACTGTATTGGATGATATAATATTTTGATTTCACATTCATGCCATCATGGATAAAACGATGTAGCAAAATTCCAAGTAGAATGATGAAAATGTGGGTACATATGGGAACACCGAAATTAGAAACGTTTTGGCAAACATTGAAGAATCTGACGAATTGTTCAGGACATTCAATTTGGATCATGCTGATGTCCGAAATGTACGCAGTATGACCTCAGAAAAAATATTCGTGAAATGTTTTCGCCAAAAAATTCCTGCGCTATCCTAGAGTTGACAGTGGATTTGATATGTTACTTCTTCAGTTCCACAAAAGTTTGGTTATTTTGTGAGATTTCGAATCTTAGTCGATCATTCAATTATGACAAGTGTATTCCTTCGAGAACATGTAACAAAGAAAATTCACTACATAATCAAAGGGACGAATGTTGTTCGATATTTATCATAGAACAAATATATTTTTGCATGAAATATTGCCTGGAAATAGCAGGACAACTCCATAATTGTGAATCCGTAGTTCGAAAATGTAGAGGTGATGGAAACTTGAACTTATCGCGCATACATCCTATTGACGAAGCCGCAGTCTTTCTTTGGATAGAAGTCGGCTCTTCGCACTGATTTCTCTCGAATGTCAATCAGATATCCTGTATCATTATAGTACACGAATATATGATCTGCATGCGCCTGGAACGGTAAACATCACAATTTCATATATCGACAAGTTTATCCAAACATTATGAAATCGGAATTGGGGCAGACCAACTACGAATTCTCTTACTTCTAGTTTTCAAGTTTTAATATATTTTAACTATATCACGGCGATTCACACAGCACTCAGAGAGTGCATTAGGAAAAGGCGCAGTCCGCCGACTATTCCGGTGGCAGATTAAAGCCCAGACCTACCGTACCTGCGGTTGTGCGCACTAGAGTGTCGCTATCGGACTTTATTTGCATGGATTCGGACATCGCAGTGGGCAATGTCCGATAGAAATCATCACTAGCTGTACTCTTCTCATCTGTTGCCTCCGGTTCGTTCTTCTCTCTGGTAGGCAACAGACAACCGATCCGTGAGAGGAATGTAGGAAAAATGCGTTCATCGAAACGGACATTCACTTTTCAATGTTGCCCACTGCGATGTCCGAATCCATGCAAATAAAGTCCGATAGCGACACCCTAGTGCGCACTTGTGATTTCGGACTGAGGTAGACTCCTACCTCATTACTCTCCTATTCGGAGCGCCGTCACACCCCGCATAGTGCAGTGGGTAGCGAGCACGTTTTACACCCGCGAGGTCGGTGGTTCGATCCTACGGTCGGACCGTTTGGCCAAGTGGTGTGCAGGGTGCATTGTACACCAATATACCCTTTGAATCGCCGTAATATACGTACATATTATTTCCTGAGTTATGCATATACCGTCTTTTTGTCTATTTCTTTTTTTCACGGGCGAAGAACAGGGGTGACATGGATTTTGCACAATAATGGTGAAAAAGAACACTTCAGCCGCATAGTGGTGGCGTGTTTGTCCATGCGGACATTATGGCATAAATGTCCATCGCGCTGTTGTCTTTCACCTCTTTTACCACTATAACGCCATAAAGAAATATGCATTCGAAAATCGACTTTTTGATGCTGAATTGTAAGCATGTCAAGAATTCTTACCAAGAGAGCGTGTTGCCTTCCCGGCTACGTCATTGTAGAGCACTCCACACATGGGGCATTGAGTCCACAGGTCAAATGCTAAATGCTCGTCCTGAAGCGATAAAAAATTCGCGAGAAAAATTATAGTATGCCCTGACCATTTTATAGAGCTTTAGAATGAATACAATAAATAAATATTGTATTGATATTATTTACGCGTACAACAAAATAATGCAATAGTTGTTTGGTTTTTGACTCACCGGGACTTTTAGAATCTTTACGTTCCCGCAGCCAGCTGTAAGGTCCTGCATAACGTTCAGCAGTCGATTCTCGAGTTGCCTTTCCCTGTGCTGTCGTAGGTTTTTGAACAACGGAATCTTCAGCAGCGTATTCATCACTATCCACCTAAAATTTCATATGCGAATTGCAACATTTATTTTTGAGCTCGGGGTTGCCCATCGAGAAAACTGGAACTGTCAGCCTCTTCGCCCAAAATAGTACACTTTACATTCTGGCATTGATTGGCGATTTTGATTACGTTCAACGTAAGAAAATTGTGACTCTTCTGACGGCACGGGGCCAAAAAAGCTGCTCAAAAAACACCCGTACCTTTTCACGCGTCCTTTTGTTGGCTACTGCATTGCCATCATCGCCGTTGATGTCGTCTTCCTCCTCTGTCTTAACGTTCTCCTTGTTGAATGACAAATTCATACATCATTGCTGGGTTAGACATTAGCCGCACTACGGAAGTGTATTAGCTGCTATTCATCACTTTTTTTCAAGCAGAACTTGCGCAAAAACTTCACTTCAAACAGCATGTGACTTTGTTGCTTACATCCTTTCCAATCTTCAATATATTTTCGCTGACGCAAAACCGATCAGGTTTTTCTGTAGAAAGGCTCATCACAGTGGAACAAGTTTCTTATGAACAAAACCAGTCAGAATCGAATACAAAACTTAGAATCTAAATCATTATGATGAAAAAATAAAGTTTCGTGAAATTTTATGTATGGGAAAATCAAATTTAATTTTTGCCGAATTTGCCGAATTTGCCGAAATTTGCCGAATTTTTTTTCGGCAATTTGCCGTTTGCCGAATTTGCCGAAAATCATTTTGCCGCCCAGGCCTGCTCTGGATGATGTGCTCCACACATGAATTCTGGTCAGATGAGGGTGCGGATTGACTGACTGTCTTAAACGAACAAACCTGTACTACTATCTACGTGTAATATTTTCGAATGTGATGCATTATCGTTCTCCAGCAACGGCTAATTTCAATTCAGGAATAACAAGTAAGTAGAAAAAATGCAAAAGATGCCACGAGCCGGGATCGAACCGGCGACCTTTAGATCTTCAGTCTAACGCTCTCCCAACTGAGCTATCATGGCAGATGTCTGGATGGCTGCACCATTGATAGACAAGATGCGTTATCACTTTGCTTATCGCTTGCTCCAGACAGTCAATTCGACACTGTGACAAACTATGCTCTAGAGGGATGTACAACTCTATGTATCTTGCAGCACCTTGAAGCCATATATAATTCAATGTAGATACAGGCAGGTGCCACATGTGAGAATGGTAGAGGTTGCACTCGCAGTACGTTTGCTCTGGGCTCAAAATAAGTAGCATAAGTTGTCAAACAACCACAAGAACATGAACGCCGTCGGGTGTTTGAGCACACATATTCTGGTATAAAAGCACTGGAGGGTAGGCAGTAGACATCTTTCGATCACATTCAACAATGTTCGCCAAGATGTGAGTTCATTTCTTATTCCTTCTCCTCTAGACTGTGTTGATCAAATCAAATGTACTCATTCAGTGCTCTTCTATGCATCGTTGCTGCTTTCCTCGCGGGACCATCCGAGGCTCAATACATTGTAAGTCTTTTATTGAATCTCTTTAAATACCAATTTATGTTCCACCGTAAACATTCCTTTTCAGCTCCCCGCCTACTCTCCCTACGTGTCCTCATACTATGGATACCCCACAGTCGCTTCTTATGGATGGCCTGCATACGCTTCTTTCTGGGGATCGAACAAGAAAGGAGAGGCTGATCCTATGAATTTTGCTGTAGGTCCCAAGGACTCTGGACTCACTGGAAGACAATAGAGAAGAGGATTTTTTTGTACTAATGCGATTGTGAACCGAACTATAAATTTTTCGTCATTCAAGTTCTTTTGATGAGATCACGATTGCACTGTCTAACATTAAGATTTTGGTGAGGGAAGCAATCACAAGAATTGAATGGTGTATATTGGTACTGACAACAGTTTTTATTGTCACTCATCACACTCAACATGTCCCTTCCCAATCAACAATCACCCTATTTATCATTTCCTTTCTGCTATGACAAGACAGCACTTTTGGGGTCTCGCTCCTTGTCACATCTTCGAATCTTCTGAATGGATGAAACCCATGATCGCGATGAACATTTGGGCCGCAATTGTGAAATGCATAGATCATTGCTGTTACTGTAACGGTGCAAAAGTCCACTTGATCATTTCGGAGCAAATGTTCACTTGTCCATGTGAGGCCTAATCAGCGGCAGAGATTGTTCGATAGTTCTGTAATATCAAACGGAATCAGATACACGAATAAATACTCAGCCAACACTATCGCATCGCTTGTTATTAGGGATCGCATTATGGAAAGTAATTGACAGCCGTCCATTTCTGGCCGTCTAATTTAATTCATAGAGGTCGTCTCTGTGAAGTGAGAGTCGACCGCTAAGAGTGACTTTAGAGAGCTAGAAATGAACGGCTGTCAATATCGTTCCATAATGCGATCGCTACTTGGGATTCATTCTGCAGGGATTCCATCAGCCATCACTAGAGGAAATGATTTCATTGCAGACCCCGTTCGCCTCGCGAAGGGGTTCGCGTGACGAACGATGACGAATGGAAGAGAAAAACCACTTATTGCAACCATTTCTCATTGCAAGACACTGAAAGAGCGACAAAGATGTGTATATCCCGTGAAAAGATGAGTATGCATAATGGTTAGGTCATCCATCCTTTCACTTCTCCTTTCGGGATGCGCATGGCGAAAAAACCGTGTTTGGCTCAGCACCGTTCAGAAATATCTTCACTGGATAAAGATGACCGGCCTTATCTACTCCGGGGAGGCAGTTTGTGACATCATACATGTTACTCCAGGGTCAATGGGCACTTTCACTGTCGTCATTGTAACGGGTTTTAATACGAAGAACCAGGCTCTACTCTCCCTTTTGGAACCTGAAGATAAGACATGGCAAAAACAAACAAGTGGTTGCACGTATGCGTAAACGGGTATCTCGAGTAACTTATAAATGGGTGCTCCTGAACGGCACCAACACATCTCGCTCTAATTTGTGTCTTCTCCGTGGAAGCAAGGGTCAACGATTGTAGCGCCTTAGGCTTTTGCGCCATAATGCAGAAGTGGACAGTTCCGCCATGAGAAAGCTGAAAATATTGCCGCATTCGTCCATTTCATCATTAAAAATCTCCATGACTCGGTTGCCCTTCGACCCGGGATCAAGCCCCATTTTTTATCATTCACTTTCCAGATCGATTTTGCACTTGAAAATATTTCAAATAATTGATGATAACTGTCAAAGTTTGCACGAATATTAACGCTGGCTCATCATCAGTATCATTGCTTAGCCACAGTCTTTAGCTAGTCTCATCAGAGGTCTTGCTGCAGAGTTTTTCTTCTTGCTATTATTGCTAAGCACATGCCATTTGTTCGTCCGAAATTTATCCGTCTTAAAAAAGGCCCACGTTAATTCATCTATGAGCTTGCACGTTGCAGGACATGCCCTCCACATCTGGGCACTACTACATCATAGCGACAGGCACGGCCGGCGTGGCCATCCTACTTGTCGTCTCCCTCTTCTCTCTCTTGTCCGTCGTGGGCGACGTCAACAACATGCACCATGAGACGCTGGAGCAGTTGGGAGAGTTCAGGCACATGGCTGACGCCACCTGGAAGTCGATCACCGACGACTCCATGCTCATCCTCGGAGTGCGCGCCAAGAGAGGCATGGGAGGAGGTGGATACCGCGGCGGGGGAGGAGGAGGCGGTGGCGGCTATGCTGTAAGTATTAACGTAGCCGTAAGTCGATAACTTGATTGATCTCGATCGACGAAAAAGTAAAATGAAAATGCAGATGGGCGGCGGCGGCGGCGGTTGCCAATGTGCCGCGAAGATGGCAGGATGCCCAGCTGGACCCCCTGGACCCCCCGGACAACCCGGATCGCCTGGAGGTAATTCCAAGCGTTTTTAAAATTCACCTGAATGTTGTCCAATCCTGTAGCTTAACTTGACGCTTGTCAGAGCCCGGACAGCCTGGACAACCAGGACAAGCGGGAATGTCTGGCATGGCCGCTGCCTCATATATGATGGCGCCACAGGGGTGCCAGAAGTGTCCACCTGGACCTCCAGGACCCCCTGGACCTGACGGACAACCCGGAGGACCTGGACCCAACGGCAATCCTGGATCACCTGGACAAGGAGGCGGAGCACCTCCGCCCGGACCTCCTGGACCACCTGGAGATGCTGGACCAAACGGAATGCCTGGTTCTCCTGGCAATCCTGGTGCTCCTGGAGCAGGGGGAATGATGATGATGCCCAGCCCTGGACCTCCTGGACCTTCTGGGCCTCCTGGTGGCCCCGGACAAAACGGAATGCCCGGACAGGGAGGAGGTCCTGGACCCATGGGACCACCCGGTCCTCCTGGACCTTCTGGAAACCCCGGAGGTCCCGGACAACCTGGCGGACCAGGACAACCTGGACAGGATGGAGCACCCGGATCCGATGGAGCTTACTGCCCTTGCCCACATAGAGCCGGCGGCGGGGGAGGAGGTAGGATCATTCCGTCGATTTGTAATACATCGAAAAGTATAATGAAGACTTGAAAAAGCCCGAACAATTTTGAAAATTATAAATTCAATGATGACGCTGTTTCATATTCTTAATGACCTAAGCACCTAATCTATCCGATCTAAGGAGGCTACTCTGGTGGAGGCGGAGGCGGAGGAGGAGGAGGAGCAACAGCCGGCGGAGGGGGAGGCGGTGGAGGCGGCTACTACCGAGTCCGCAAGGCTGCAGCCGGACACGCCTAGAATGTCGCATAGTGTGGGCACCATTTCATCGAAAGTAGATGATAAAGAAGTCATGGCAAAGTGTTCCCTGCACAATCATACATAAGCAAAGCGAGAAGTCAGTGTGACTAACGCCCAAATGCATTTCTCCTGCATCAGGGAAAGAACGTACCGAATGACATAGAACAAGTGTGGGGGTAGGGAGTACGTTATTGACAGCCGTTCATTTCGAATCGTCTACTTCACTGAGAGCGGTCGTCTCTGCGAAGTGAGATACGACCGCTTTGAGTGAACTTAGACGAATAGAAATGAACGGCTGTCAATAACGTACTCCCTACCCCCACACTAAATAGAACACAGTCTGATTGTCCATGCATTAGTGGAGAGACCAAGCGAGTGTGTTTTTTCGAAGAAGTGCTCTCTGGAGCACTATCCAGATCTTGAGAAGTTACACGATGTTTACAAAAACATAGAATCTTCGGAGCCAAAATTTTTCTTTGCCCTCTACTTTCCATATACGCAAGCATATACGGTTTCACGAATGTGCGCGACATTGATGCGCTGCAATAGTAGGATGTTCCACTTTTATGTACGCTGTGCACGTGTTCTCTGGTCTGTTAGCTTCCACAACTGAATGATCTTTGACGCCACGATTAGAGAGTACTATTTTAAAGACAATCAAGATCCAATAAGCGCTTCAAATTTTTGAGCAACGAACACTGTGACCTGACTCCTAGCGTTTCTAAATCGGGAGTAGAGTGCATTCGTCTGTTGTCTGTTTCTCGATGAGCGGTTGTCTCATTCATGCAATAGACAACCGCTCCTCCTGAATCAGACAACAGACGAATGCACTCTACTCCCGAATTAGAAACCCTACTGACTCCCGCTCGGAGGGCTTGCTTCTGATAGTGGACCCACTGTTTGAGAAGAAAGAGACTACAAAGGACGGAATGAAAATGAACAGTGGTTCTTATCAGCAGCGTTTGCTTTCTCCGCAAGTTGATTAGGCGTATTTTCTCATTTGTTTGCAAAATATTTTAGGACTTCTTGGAATATTTAGATTACTAACCATGACCACGCCCGACTTTCTTTACTACCGATACGTGCGGCCTACAGTCATAAGGACGCACAGGACTCCTACCATCCGGTGAAATATTCGTTTCTACAAGCTCTTCCAAGTACACGTGTTAGCTCCAGCACTGCAATGTCAAATGCGAATAGTGAATAATTTCAGAGTCCTAATCGCCTCTTCAGTGCCGTACGATCCACTGGATGACCCTCGTCTCTCCCTCGCTTTTGATATCAGGGATGAACTGGACAGAGGGATTCGCGCTAGGACTCATGTCGTAATTATGGACGGGCTTACGCATAGAGAGTTCGAGATCGTCCATGGGTATGCAATTATCAAAGATTATTCGATCCTCAATAATCGAAGTTACTTACTGCCCAACACTTGAAGTCGCATTTTAGCGTAAACGTCCATTGTGCAGTCCAATTTTGCAGGTCAGATGGTCACCTTTTCGACCTGATGGTCTACGCCACGCCGTATCGAGGTGAATATTTGCGCTGAAATTGATAAATCGACATATGGCCCTGGTTCCAGCGCATATTTGGCCATCTGCGCGCGAATTTTCAAGGACAAAGTGCTTTGATAAAGGTTGGGTGAAAAAGTGATTGTCGTACCTAATGGCACGATGCTTCATGGAATATTGTTGGTCCTTCTCTCAGACCAATACCTCGCCCTCTGCCGTCATCGTCCCTCGGGTGTCGTTCCCCTCCACTATTACCGCCAGGCAACTAGAAGCTTCTTCTCTCTTTGTCGATGGGAGGCGCTGCAAAGAAGCAACCGTCGAGTGCGCAGCTACTGCAGGAGGCGCATTTGAGGTGATATCAAGTGATGATAGACGCCAACACCATGAACATTTACACCAAAATGGTGAAATGAACACATGAACTGGGTAGGGATTATGAGTCTGTCCAATTCCTCCCCATGCCACAAGTGTTTATGGCGCTGTGGTGTACACTCGAAGTCATGTTTCAGAGTCCATTCAACTTCACAATCTCTTCTAAATTATTTGTTCTTCAGCAACATGGCTATGCTGCATCAACTTTATTCTCTATACCAACTCGACCTAGTGTGGATTTCACCTTGTGTGCAATTATTAGGTTGTTGCATAAGTCTTGTCACATTGGTTCATTAGGTGGTGTTCGCTAGCGAGGAACTCGTTTTAGGTATGGTCACCTATGTCATCATGGACTATGAGTCTG
>JACMIF010002039.1:0-19989 GCA_014805445.1 Diplogasteroides magnus | reverse complement strand
ATCATGGTTCGTTAGGAAACTTTCTGAAGGCGAATTTTAAAATGCTTTTGATTATGCGAAATGATGGTATATGAAAAGTTAAATTCGCGCGATTTTCCTCTGAAGCCTTCAAACAGCATCAAATTTATTTTACTGAGAAAAACGTGATTTTGACGTAACAGCGTGCTTTTATGTCCAAGACTAATATTTACTTATTTTACGAGTGAAATACAAATGAAATTTATGCGCACTGTGCTTGGAACCTCAAGTCAGATGAATAAATTCTGCCTAGCAACGTAACCGGCCATTTGGAAACAGGTTCCGAAACGCGTAATTTGCAGGGCGAATGTGTTTCTTTGCAATGCATTTCCAAGCACATTACACACTTTTTAATTGGTTTTCAGCTTGTAAAATAAGTAAATAATTAAATTAAAGCCTACAAACACTTTTCCTGTAACGCACACAGTGGCTTTTTCTCTAGCCTTTCCCAAAGTCTGGCCGTCCTCTTTTTTCGCACGCTGTAGAGTACTCTCTCGCCTACCCCTTGAGCTCATGCGCGGTCGTCATGCTTTCTGAAGCTGCAGCATCTCTCCAGAAAGGTTTTGCTCGGCCTAACCTGCATGATGACCGAGCTTAGACTGTTCGCTAATTAGCCATGCATATTCCAAGTCCATAGCTTTAGAATTGAGTGAGATTTCGCAATCAAGCGGTGCTGGACGCTAATTGCCCAAAGCGACCGCGGACTCAAACCGTTTAGGGGCTTTTCAGTGAAAGCGCAGAAACCAAATTTTTTGTGTTATTGAATCTAAACAACTAATGCTCGAATCGTATCAGAACAGAATTTTTAAAACGAGGGGTTTGTTTAAGCTGCGGGCCTCGGAAGTTGACCGATTTTTTCACTATTTCGGACGCTGCACAAATCAAGCAGGATTTCTTCCATTTACCTTTTATCCTGCTCATTTCACCTCAACAACTTGCCAACTATCCACTGCATGCAAAAATATACTTGCTATTGCAAGGGTATTGTTTTGCTCGAAACAGTGTTGCTCCAAAGCTACTGGATTTCGCAGCGATTTCTTGCAACTTCAGATCCTTTAGGGGACAATCCGGAAGCTGATCGAAAAGCCATTTTCATTTTATAGATTCATAATCTAATCCTTTAAATTCGTATCAGAAAAGTTTTTCGATTTTTTGACTTTTGACTAAAATAAACCACCTGAAAGAGGGCATCTCTGATGTACTTTCAGCACAGATTTGAGACAGTCTTCTTGCCGAAGAAAGCAATTTACTGATGAAAGAACAGTGTGATTGAACATGTTTCTGTCACGGGTGTTCGACAGAAAATTTGTGCAAAAAATTTTGAACAACGCGGGAACTGAACCCGGAACTTCTGCGTCGCGAGGCCCGCGCACTACCAGTTGCGCCACGGCTGACATTCGTCTTAATTTCATTGTTTAGGATTATAATTCCTCCACCAATAAATCCTCTCTTTCTCTGTACTCTCTCACTCTCGCTTTGGCGAGTGGGCCACTGTGTGGAGCCTCTCCCTACGCTCCTTTAGAGCACCTTAACACTTCGTCACGCGCTTAGAAGTTCAGCTTGGATCAGCGCTGAATTCCACATTTAAAATGCGCGAATTAAATAATTATTCAAAGTGTTCATGCTTTTATTTTCGTTAAGGGGCTTCAAACTGCACTTTTGTCGTAGGTTTTGGCTCTATATAGAAATCGCTAGAAAAAGATCACGATGGGTCCAAAACGTCATATTTTTAAAGAAAAATTTCTTATTGAGAAATTTTTTTTCTTCTTATTGTTTTCTTGGTTACACCCATTCCGCCAAGTCGTTTAGTTATATGGCGTTCAATGTCCGCAATATTACATCGTTAATCAGCTTAATCAACAATGGAAGCAATTCTGATATATCCTTTGACTTATCCCCTGTAGACTTTTCGCAGGACAGTGCACACTGCCTCCTGCTGCCTAGAAAGAATTTTACAAAACATGTTGAATACTGCCTCAGCCCCAAATTTGCGAAAACGCTTTAGGATTACGGTAATTGGCCTATTCCTATAGATTGACCGTCACGGCTCGTTAACAACACCGCTGATTGAACCGCAAAACGCGAACGCGAACGCGTCAGTTCAACAGGCCCCGGCTGGGTCAAAGTTGTAACGCTGTAAAATTTGAGGCCGAAACAATTCATTTGAATCTGACTCGCAGTACAAACAACGGATACGGACACGCGCTGCGTGTCGCGTGTTGCGGTCAGTTCAGTGGAGCAACCCCGTTGAGTTAACGAGTCGTGACCGTGCATATCTCGACAAATGAAGTGGATCGCTCGCTAGATGCATTAATTTACATTCATTAGGTGGAAGAAAGTTCTCTTCACTCGCGTGCAAATTCTTTTTGTCTTATCACAGATCTTCTGAGAGAGCGGAGTTGCAAACGAAATATTTTAATGCACATGAGTAGACAACCGATGTTTATAATTATAAGAATATGGTTGGTAATGGTCTGCACTTCGCCTTCAATCCAATACATTTCTAGAAATTCCCACGGTCGATCTATGGATATGACCACAAATACCGTAATTCTATTTTTTTCTTACGGTATTAACGCTGTAATGCTGCCTGCACAGTCGTGTTAGTATTATTCCGTGGAGGGATCCTCCTCTAGAAGTAGATTCTAAACTACCGCTTCTACCTAGAAGCATCTACTTGAGGCTAGAAGAGGTGGCGTTCATAGTCTAGTGAACAATGGTGACGCAAAGCCAATTTCCTCCTATATGTTTTGTTTTATTGCATTACAGAGGCAGAGTTGTGATGTCGGAGTCGGCTGGGGACAGAAGAATTAAAACATCGACAGGTGCCGTTTGAATAGTTACAAGATAAAAAGAATTGATTGTAGGCGAGACATTCATAGCATCAACTCAACGTCCAGATGGAAGTTGGAGGAAAGTGAGGAAAGTGAAGGATGGTTACATTCCACAAGAGGAACAGCCAAAGTAATCAGTTTTAAAAGTCCTTCCCTATGAGTTAATAATTTGTAGATACGAGAGTAGAGGAATGCAGGCTGCAAATCAGCGAGTCCCAGTTGGAATGCATCCCGCAAAAATAGGAGCCTCATCTAGTAGACCCAAGGCTCCAATCTCTGCCATTGTAGCTCCTAAGGTATCTGTGCTTAGATGTCACTGTAATCGCATTTCTTAATCGAGGCTCCGATTACCCCAGAAGATCATTTCAAGAGGAAGATTGGCAATGTGCAGAAGAAGCTCGACGATATTAAATTACTTGAGGTACTGCCGTTTATTTTGAGCGTCATTACAAAATGACACACCCGGGAGAAATAATACGCGTAAATATGTTATGGCTGAGAATATAATTTCAGGCAAAACTTGAGAATGGAGAGAAACTGGAAAAGAATCAAGAGGATAAGATAAGTAGGAAGGCCCAACTGCAAGATGAAATCGACAAACTGGCAGAAGAAATGAATAAATTATAATGTTATAGATAGATATTATTCTCCAGAGGGAGTAGAAGCTTGTTCTTCATTGTCTTCCTTTACCTCCGACTCTGAAATATGGTTTTCATGTATGTAGGACTTGTATTGAATCATCTTGCACTACGCTGATTTGCATGTTTGTTGTAAATGGTTGTTGCATAACAGTAAATGAACTGATGTACCGGCATTGATGCGAGTGAGCGTCTCTTTAATTTGTTCTAAGTCACATTCCATCATCTTCGTCCAATGTTCCACATCTCCCATTTCCTTCAAGATAATATCACAATGAACAAAATAGAATTGGAACCTTAAGGGCGTCGTTTAGCGAATCTGCTAGTACAATCCACTGATCCGTATGTTTTGCTAGATGCATTGAATTTTGATCAAACCGCTTTGCCTCAACATCCAATTTCTTCTCGTTGTGATATGCTACTCCAACTCTGAATTTCATCTTTTACAGGGAAGAAAAAAAAAAGTACTTGGAATTAAGATGGTCCACGAGAGCACTCGATAGATTATGGGCACCAACTATGGCTTCATTCTTTAGACGTTCTCAAACGGGAGAATAGATTTATGTCTTCAAATAAAAAGAATTACCTTGCATTTCTTTCCTAACGATCTGTCGCTGGTTATGTTCCTTTAGCATTTGTGACAGCATTTTCGCTAAGACGATTAGCTAAGCAGAATAACAATTACACTGCGCGACAAAAATTGCAATTATGAATGTGGATGCCTCCTCGCGCATGGAATTGTAATTTCAATGGGAGCGCACTAAGGGTCAATCTTTTGACATTCATGTGAAGGGGAGGGGGTAAGGCAGAAGAGCTGGGGAAAGTTAGTGATGAGAAATGGAATACGAAATATGGGCGACTAGAAGGAATGAAGTGAAATGAGGTCAGCAGCTTCATCTTCTCTCTTATTCACTTAATTGAGAGATGTCGTGCAAGATTGCATTTTGTGTATTGTTTCTTTCTCATTTTACCATCTCATTAACTCCTTCGAAAATATCTCAAAGGAGATATTCCACTCAACATTCGTGTGAATCACATTCATGTTCTTCTCAGGTATGTCTATTGCCTTCTCTTATTGAAAATGACTTTAGATGGCCTCTCACTGGCATTACTCATTCGTGTGTTGTACAACAGTTATGTGTGAGAAGAGAAGGAATGAATGGATGGTGTCATCAGGATGTTCATCTCTTCATCATTGTAAGATGGCTACAATGAATGGAGAAGAACATCTAAGAGGTCAAGATAGACAAGTTGAGAGGAACTAATCAATACATACAGTACGATTGATACGAGATCAATGGGACAGAATAAGTAATGGATTGACAGAAGGAGATTGTTCCTCCCTACAATCGGCACTCACTCAACTGTCTGCTCAGTCAACAGTATGATCTGTACAATTGTCCTTATAAGGTAATACTTTAGACCCGATCTCCAACTGTTCCCACTACAACTTTTCCGATAGTAGCCAAACCCTTCCCTACACTTATGCCTGTGGGAGACCAAGAGAGAATAGAAGAAGATTCCCTTCTACCTTCTAATCTTCACTCTACAAGGACTTTCACATTGTCTCGCAATCAATTGGAGGGAGAAGATTTATTGATTGAAGAGAATACACAAGTCGAGGGATCGGGAGACTCACAATTCATTATTGGAGAGAGATCACCCTCATTTGTACTCTCAGTGGATGAACCAATTCATTCCATTCATCATTCTCCCATTCCTCATCGACCAATCACAAAGATAATCAGATCATCCAATCAGAAGAAGAGGACTACCCTTCAAGTCAATGTATCAGCCAGTCTCAGTCTCAACCATGTTAGTTATTATTCAGTCATCACATCACTCAATCATTCAGGAATGTCCCAAATGTGCAAATGGAGAAGTATGTTGTATGGAAGTAGAATGTATGGATTCCCCCTCTACTTTCTCCATTCATTCGTACTGTACTGACTACTGTCCTCTCATCAAATATGAACATTCTCCTGGAAAAGCTTGTGAGTCGGAGTGCCTCTTCTCATTCTACTCTCATCTTCAGTTCTCATTCCTCACAGGTTATGGATGAAAAGGACTGAAGACTTGAAAGAAGATCATTCATTGACTGGTTCTCAAATGAGTCGTATCTATCATAATATGTTACATGATACAAGAATGGACATTGATTCATGATGATTCCCTTTATCATTAGTATATATGTATGTATGGAATGAAGTGTAGTACAATGTGTCAATTGTTCGATATGAATCTGATCAGATAGAGTCAATAGGAAGGAACATCAACATGTACAACAGTTGCGCGGTGCTTCAATGTTCTCTTCTCTCCTGCAATCATTTGCTGTCCATGTTAAAGTGAGTCCTTTCCCCTTTCCCCTTCTCATTCCATTCAAGATCCTCTGCTTTGTCTTTCTCATTACTACCTTCTGGATGCTCAGTCCAGTATACATTTTCCTCGTCTCCATTGAAAGTAAGTATCTTCCCTTCCCTTTTCCATTTCCCTTCCAGTGCTTTGTTCTAATTCCTGCTGGCTCTTCATCTATTCAAGTGGACTGTACTCTCTCTGGTTCATCTACTCCTTCAACTTTCCCAGTAGAGGAGGAATGGACTTCGTAGGTCTATCATCCTCTCTCACTACTCATTCCATTCTGACAGAATATGTGGTTCCGAAAGAAGTTCGGTCCCACTCTTTGGGCAGTTGAATACTTCTCTTACACAATTGTCAAGACTGTACAATTAGACAAGGAGAAGAATTACATATTTGCGTGAGTAATGGAATGGAATGAGAATCTTTAATAGAAATGTCTCAGAATTCATCCACATGGAATAATGGCAGCTTCATCTAGTCTACTCACTATGGTATACAAAGTAAAAGAGAACAAAGAGAATTATGATGGATGTCAGGGTGAAACATTCGAAAAGACTTTCCCTGGAATGACAATCAAAGTGGCCACATTGACAGGACAATTCAGATGGCCTCTTAGAAGAGAAATTGGAATGGGACTTGGTTTGACTATTGATGCAAAGACAGATAAACTACGTATATTAAGGAGCCATTGACTCATCGAAAGAATCTCTTCAATGGTACCTTCGAAACTCACAAAAGGTACTCACTATCAATTTCTTCCATTAATATTCATTATAGGGTCACAGTCTAGGAATCGTAGTGGGAGGATTGAGTGAAAGTCTCATGACAACACCTGGTAAATATTATCTCAAACTGAAGGATAGGAAAGGATTCTGCAAATTGGCCCTGGAGGAAGGGCTAGTGATTGAAAGAGATGAAAGAGACAACGAGTCTTACAGGAAAGATCTCATTCCTGTATTCCAATTTGGAGAGAACTACATGTATGATCAAGCAATGGGAACTGATAAAAGAAGACTTCGAAATGGACAAGTTAGTCAAGGAGTTATTCACTCGACTAATGTAACAATTGAGGCCATAATGAGAGATATGATAGGATTTGTTCCACCATTACCCATTGGGAAGAGTGTACTTGGTCTTCCATGGGGAGGAATGATGCCAAACAAGTATTGATGATTACATCTCTACTCATTCAATCATCTACTTACAGTCAACCACTTACAAGTCTTGTGGGTACTCCCATACATGTCCAAAAAGTGGAGAAACCAACACAAGAAGAGGTTGGAGAGATAATTATGAAATGACTAATTAGTATTCAGATTGATCATCTACACTCAAAGTATTGCGAGGCACTTGAAGAACTTTTTGAGAATCATAAGGAAGAATATGGAGAATCATCCGATACTCATCTCATTCTATTTTGAACAACCTCATTGTATGAATGACACGAACGCCATGGAAATTTAATGGTGAACTGTACACTTGAGTCGTGCATTGACGGCGCATCTTTGCACTTGACCATTCGAATGTCCATAGTTCTCGTGTCTTTACCTCACCTCATTCTGTTTTGTGTACAACTTTTCCTCTTTTGATTACATGAGATATGATATGTTGATGTCCTCCCATTTGATATGTGATATTCTCCCATTTGGTTGTTCTCATCACAATCATATCCCCTACTCTTCCACATGCCAATGCACCATGAGATGTACCTCAATGATCATTATTCCTTCCTTCTTCTCCTCTTCCATTCACCTCTTCCTATCGAATATGCACTATTGAGTGTAGCTGCCACCAATGATTCTTCCATTGAAAGTCTCATTGTCACACATCCAAGAGACATTATCATCTCAATCTCATCATTCTCACACAACAACTATAGTACTCAACATACAGGCATAGCCAGACAATGGGCATTGGGATTGAAGTCTGATCCCAAAGCGACGATCACTCCTGGAGAGATGCCAAACTACAGTATCACCATCACAACAATGACTGACCTTTGTCAATCATTTTCCTTGCAGGAGGAGGTGTCAATCTTAGAATGAATGCAGTTGAAGGAAGTAGAACAGCAGCGACCTTCCCTTCTGCCATATCTTTCATTCCTTCTTCAGATACTTCTTCCAGATGAGACATTGCCCGTACCTCAATTACTACAGTCTCTTTGACTCTTACATTCTCTTTTCACTCCAATTCTCGCTCCCATTTCAGCCCCTCCAAGATATGACAATTCCTCTGCATGGAAGTTTCCTCTCAGACCAATCGACTGTCCAGTCTTCACTATTCTTTCACTTAACAAACCAATTCAATAGAATGAAATGAGACATACGTTGATTGTAGAGAGAAGTTTCCTTTCTCACAGAATACATCAATGTTCTCAACACAACAAAGACTTCCTTCCTTCTTCGCTGATTCTATTCGTGGTATAACTCGTGTACAAATGAGACTTAATTGAATTAATTGTCTTTCTCTTCCCTTCTATTCACTCTGTCTGTTTCTCTTCATTACTGTCCATTGGAACAGCATGTGCCCCGCAGAAAGTGGCAGAGATTTCGATAGGAGTACAATGGGAACATCTCTCAAGTACACGTAGCATCTAAATGGATTCATTCTCTTCTCTTTTCCTTCTATTGATTGACCTTCATTTCAGTTTCCTCATCTAATCCATATCCACTCTTCGCTTCAATTGTTGTTGTTCCACTTTCAATCATTCTTTGTGCAATCTAAATGGAATCATCCCCATTCTTCTTCTTCTCTTCCTTTACCTTTTTCATATCCTCCAATAAGTTCTCTTCACTTTCCTCTCTTGTTTTCATTGTAGTGAAGTGTATTCCTCCCCCTGCACTTTGTACCTCAATAGTTCATTCCCCTTCCCTTCCCTTCCTCTTCATATCTTACCTCTTGATATGTAGCTCCTGCCAACTTCATCGCGAATTCGTGTACTCGATCTCCAGCAAAGACAGGATGAGTGTGAGCATCAACGAAGGAAGGAATGACACATCCACGCTTAAGGGATACTGTAAAGGGAAAGGAGAGGGAGTCTCACTCCAGCATCTACAGTATGACATGTAGGAGAGAGGGGAGGGAGGGATTGTGAGAGACCGATGAAAGAGATCTTTCCATTCTCAATAAGGATACAGAGAGATGAAGTAGGAGAAGAGAGGATCTGTAATGTAAACATTGTACCAACAACGAAAGACACAATCACCTTAATATTTCTCATATCATTGCCTACAAGATATTCCGTAGTACAATCATCGACTATTTGTACGATTTGAGAAAGATTACGAATGAGAAGCATCGTAGAGTAGACAGTGAAGACAATACGAAAGGAGATACTTGAGTGAAATGGAAAGATACCGACTCCCTCGTAAAGTTTATGGGTACTAGACGATCGAAAACGTGACCTTCAACCGACTGCAAAATGATCGACAAATCAAGAGACATTTATTAGCTTTGACTGTGTGTGCAGATTTATAGAATAAATAATTATTAAGTTACGCTCCACAACACAAAGCCGTAAAGACGGCAATAAATTAAAATGTGCATCACATATCAGAAACGACAATGCTTCAAACAATCTTTGGATGCTTCAATCCTACCTATACTGTAATACAAACGAGGGAAATGGTATTGACAAGGGTTGAAGAAACCCGGAAACATAACAAAAGATAATAACAAATGAACATATCCCTGCTACACTAACACTGAACAGTGACACTCTGGATGAGTCTTACACAGTACAAATGACTAGTACGGGATACAATATTAGAGGGGGAATGCATAAGAGAATGGAGAATATCTTACGCAGACACGGGCTTAGTTCCCTTGACAACAACTGGCTTCTTCTTCAGCGATCCCTTCCTTCCAGTTCTTCCAATAGTTGCAGATGGCTTGTTCCCTTCAGGAGGAGTGATCTTCCTATAATGTCACAATGAAGACAGAGAGTACAGAGTGTCCATTCTACCTTTCAGTGTACTTGACTGCATTTCTGTTTGAAGGTTTCTTCACTCGATAGATTCTCACTAGCCAATTCTCAGTTGTGTATGCCTCTTCCACATACTCCAGTGTGATGTCCTGTATATGATTCCCTTCTTATTGTCACAGTTCTTATTGTCACTCTCACCTTCTTTCCAATCACATAATTTCTTGTTCTATCGAATCCAGCTGGCTGATTGTATCCAACTCGAGTGTCTCCAAAACGGTAGTAGCTCATCTAAAATCATTCATCAGCAGTCAAAAAACGAATTTACAATAACAAATAGTCTGATAGATTACAATAAGGTTACCTTGTACATGAGACAGTTGAGCATTGTCTGACTGGCCTGTGCACCGACAGAGTATTCACCCGACTCAGTGAAGTAGTTCGACTCCTGCACAACAATAGATAACAGAATGGGTATGTAGAACTTACTCTGATTTCCTTTGGATGTTCTCCTTCAGCAATCCTCACCATCCACAAGAACTTGTTGATGTCATCACCAGAATACCTACAATAGTATGCTAAACAAAATGAACAGTGATTCTATAGCGGGAAATATTCTAAATTGGCGCCACGACTTTTTAAAATCCATATATCATAATCCACAGTACATATCCGCTTTCAAAACTAGGATATAATCAGCCTTATTCAGAGAGACTGACATGAACCCGATACACACAAGCCTTTAGAACTATTATATAAAATCGCATTAAGCAAATTTTTTTTACAACAGTCCGAATTTGGCTACATACCCAATGACTCCTCCAAAGATGACCAAGACGTAGTCCACATCCAGTTCACGCATTATCTCAAACAATTTTTTGACCGTAAAAGAAATGATAATAGAGTGTTACACAAGCGTGTGCTAAAGAAAACTATTGCACATCTGGAACCATCTCGGTTAGAACAACTGAGAAGGACTATGGTAGCGCATTCACTCTTCCTGCCATCGTACTCAACAGCTCACATAAAGAATCAGTCAAGGTTCAAGGGCAGGAAACGAACCACGGCCCATGAATTGCCGGCCTAGCACACAGCCACTACACTATGCTTACTTCGTACGCTGCTGTCTCATTGCTGCTCATTGCCTTTCCGACCAAAGCGATGTGAGAGTTGTTCCACGTGTTGTTATCGACAAGAGTAGTACGGTTGGCCATTCCAGCGATCTACAGATACCAAACAAGATTGAATGTATGGTGATGAATACGATCATACCTGATATCCATAGTCCCACCAACTCATAATTCGAGCATCATCAGGAGTGTTCTCTCTCAACCAATGATATGCCTCTCGGAAGTCATCCATTATGACACGTCCTCTAAATTGAACATGAGAAGTTGCCAATATGAATATGACACTCACCCTCCTTGGGTGCTACTCTGAAGGACAACAGAAGGATGAGAATATGCATTGGAAGTGACATATGTTGCATGGACAACAAACATGAGTAGAAGGATCATGAGGACAAGAGATACAACAGAACGAGTGTTCTGTCCAATTGGATCATCTGTTCCTGTCGATCCCTCTCCTGTTGTTCCCTCAAACATAACAAATTAATCAAAGAAAATCAAAATAGGGCACCTTAGCCTTCTTCGGTTTGTCGTACAGTTTACTGTCTCCAGATCCAGATGATGAACGAGAATCATCATCACTAAACATTATTTACTCTTGGCGATGTTGTTCGAAAACTTTCAAACAAATGACTAACATCTAGCTATTTGCCAAACAGTTAATACAGTCAATAGTAAGTATTGTCAGCCCGTTCTAATGAATTCTATTGTATTATTCTGGATATATTTCTTCTGGTAATTTAACCTATTAGTATTTCGGGCACGTTCGAACTCAATCACATGATGGAGGGAAATTCTGCTGATGATCGGACTCTTGTATATCGGAGGTAACATTAGTATGCTGTAGGATAACGGTAAGAGTACAGTAGCAGGGTTACTGTAGCAGAATAGCATACTACAGTAGCCTGCAATATATTAGAGTCCGGCCATCAGAAGAAGTACCAATTCAATATGTCCACAGTTTTAACTAATCGTAAACATTTTATTTTTCCTGCCATTATAAGGAGGAACATACCGAAGGAATTTCTCAAAAGTGAGAGAGAACGCGATTCCGGAAAGGACACAGACAACGGGAGTGAGGGTCAACATCAGTCGAACCATGACACCCGCGAAGTAGACGGCAGTCACAGCATAGAGGATAACTGAACATTCAATTGTATTGTGAAACAAGAAGAAAGTAAAGGGAATATTTGAAAGAAAATTGAAATGGAAACTGACCAAAGACTCGCTCATCGTTAACATTCTTAACGCAATACCATAATCCAACAGGGAATATGGCAGCTGTGATGTGAAGATCAAAGAAGAACGATACCCAACTGAATGAGGTATACATATAAGCATTCACTTTACATCAATAGGTACTCACGTTGTGGGCTGATGTTCAGACACTGAAGCAATGATGGGAATATGAATTTTGGCGTATCCTGTGTCCCACAGAGAGTAGAATCGTCCAGAAAGAGGGGCGATGTATCCTGTAAAAGCGAATAGATGAATGAACACATTAGATAGACATACCAGCCCATACGAGAGTGAAGTAAACAACGAGGAAGAGTCCGGCAGCAATGGAGAGACCACCAATGAAGATAGTCATGAACTGTGCTCTTGTTACACGAGGTCGTGCATATTGAAGAGCAGCCACTATCTGAAAAGGTATCAATTGATCTTTCTTCACTAAAATTCTCACCTGTAGCAGTCCAAATACTCCAGCAGCAGGCATATGTTCACTTGTTTTCACTGGTTGGAAGCCTACGAATGGAATCTGCATTGCAAGGATTGTTCCCATGATGTAGAATGTCGAATAAGCAGTGTATCTGCAGATAACAACGAATCATATTGACAATTACCAAAGAGGATTTACACTCGAGAAGAAAATCTTCCAATGACAATGAGTGCGAGCACGTGAAGGGGAATGAGGTTGATAATGAATACATATCCACCCCATGCAGACACCTCAACATCATATCCATTATTATCACACTCGTATACTGTACTCACCATGTAGAAGTAGAGGAGAGCACAGAGGGAAGCCCACATCACTGATCCAGTCTTCACTGACTTTATCCACAAGAAATATGTGGCCTAAGACGATCATAACTAAATAATACCACTCAATGTTCACCTGGAGGGCAAAGATGGCAATTCCTTCGTTATCATACGAGCCTGCAACTGAACGAGAAGTGTATCCAGGGGAGATGGCAATGAAACAGGCGGCAAAGAGACCAGCACCAGGAGACCACAATTCCTACAACATTCTAACTCAGTTGCAATAAATATTAAAGAATATAGATAAAAATAATAAATACTAACTGACCTTTGTGAGGAAATAGGTGGCTATGGCTGTTAGACCAGAAAAGGTTGGGGCAAGGAATACACAGATGTCTCTAATATGAACAGGGAAGTTGAGAACATCGAGGACATGATGAATGAGGCCAGAAGTGACCATCAATCCCGGGTAAACCTGCAAAATAACAGTTATAAAGGCAAAGTCAAATGACATACCGTTCCACCAACAATCCTTCCCAGGGGATACCATGCCCGTTCGTCGAACCAGTTCAAGAAATTGTAAAAACCGTGCTCCACCATGTGAGCAGTTGCGCGGTAGTTGAACCTTAATATTGACGACCGAATGAGAAGTATTACCGATGGACACGTTAGTTAATAAAACCACTGGCGTGGAAATATGCCAATGCAATAGAAACTCACCAAGGATCGAACTCATGGATGATAGACTCGAAACGGACGATGGCGAACAACCGAGAGGCGAATCCAACAAACCATGCAAGAGCAAGAATGGTAAAAGTGAGAAGACTCGTCCATCCCAAAGAGTTGCTGCGCAGCAACCCTCCTTTTGTCCCGCCCATTACCTGAACAATTCAAGATATATATGCCTTGGGGAAAATAAGAAGACAATTCAGCTTCAGAGGGCATGTAGCGTTGGCACAAACTGTAGACAAAACAACAGCACAAATCGCTTCAAGACAGCGTCTTTGAAATGATAAAAATGCCAGAGACACAGACACATTGCGTGTCTGCGCTCTAGCCTTCCACGTCGCGGTAACGAAAGTTTTAAAAAGTTTCTTTACGAATCAGCTGTTAAAATTCAATTTATTTATAAAATATCTATCATATACTTTTGCAGCGAAGATGCTTTTTCAATTTCAGGACATTGATTTGTAGTGGAAGTTGGTGTATTTCATACACTGAAGAATAACATTTCTGTTGTTTAATAGAAGTACCGTACCCGGAGGTACGGCCAGTCATATTGAGTACCCGTGGTCATCCTGAAATTTTTCACTGACTTTTCATTCATTGCGAGTATTATTGTTAATCAATCAATTTTCCAGGTTGGATATGGCCTCATCCTTGCGAGGCTTGCTTCGAACGAGTGGAAATGTCAGCCAAATTCGGGCAATGAGGAAATATCCATTTCCGGTCACCTTTGAACGTTAGTTTATATTCCTTTTGAATTTCGAGTATGTGAGTTGAGATGTGACTTGGCCTCCTGACGGGCAGTTGAAGCTTCCTGCGATGCCTGCAGAACCAGCATACAACAATGAATTGGGGGAAACGAAGTATAAAACATCGAAACGGATGATCGAAGTGAGTTTTTTTTCTTTTTTTTTGCCGATGAATTTCTATTACAATAATGTTGATGAATACCACATCAGACTCGAGGAGTGGAAGAAATTCACACCGAGTTGATTCATGAACAGTTTGGTCTCGCTTCAATCTCAGGAGGATTCATCTCGTCGGATGATTTCAAGTTTATTCAGGTAGATGATATTTGCCTGAAATATTTTCTACATGTATTAAACCGTATTTGTCAGGACAGAATCAACAAGAATCTTTTGGATAAGCAATTTTCTGTGTGGAGAGTTGATGCTCCATGGTTGCCGAGGACTAAGAAAGCACAGGTTTGGTACATCAACCCCTATTTCGATTGCTACGGCCAGTGTAGGGAACACGACTTGGAGGAGGAAAGGGTTCCATCGCAAAATATGTCACTCCTATCAAAGGAAAAAGAATAATTCTTGAAGTTGGTGGGCACATTACTGAAATTGAGGTGAGTTAACTTCCGGTTGGGTCTATTAGTTCTGGTATTCTAGGCACAGGCTTTCTTATTCTACCTCTGTGAGCGCTTCTCGTTCCCGGTTGAATTTGTCAGTCAGAGGATTCTCGATGAAAGAAGGGGAAAGGAAGACGAGGTTACTGATGTTATCTATGGTTACGGTAACCATATTGTCTTCAGATCACGGCATTCAACAAGAATCCTTTTGACTGGGATACTGTGGTCAAATACAACATGCAGAACTGTTCCTCTTGGTTGAGTCAATATGACATGGCATGGAAAGGAAAATACCGTTGATTTTACGGCATGATATATTTGTAGGAACGCTGTAGAACAACAGATCTCGCGTTTTATTTGTTATTGTTGTACATTGGCTGATAAAGAATTGACTCACTAATATTTTTTTGTGAAGTTGGGTGATGGTTGTTCATCGGTATTGTCCGATTGCATACCTCAATAGTCTTCTCTTCTACAGATACAATCTCATGTAGCCTCTTTCGACTCTTCATCCTTTCACTTACAGCAGATGGATAGGTAGCGGTCGAAGTGCACTATGGCTCAGAATGAAGTGAGTTTTCTCTTTTCCGACCTTTTGTGATTACTGTATCAGGTGATATCGATTCCCTTCCGAGTTGTTGTATCTTGTGTTGCTGGTCTTCCATTGTCTGCTCTTCTTCTTTGTGTTCTCACTTCTCTTCTTATCCATTTCCAACAGGCAACAAGTACTCATTGTGGTGTACAGAATTGGTCAGTTTGTATGTAATAGATTACGATTAGAGTATCTTGTTGAGGCTTCCTTCTGTTTCTGCTGCAACAGCCACTTATTCTCCTGAGAAGTACATCTGGAGGACTCTGATCTCTCTCCACATCGCTCCTCGATTCTTCCTTGCTATTGCATACAGGAACTTCCTGATAACATCTCCATTGCAGCCTCTATCTAACACATGTACATTCAGACTTCTCTGTCAGGTGAGAATGATCACATACAATATAACATTCTTCCTCCTCAGATATCATGTGTACTGCAATGTGTGGAGAACTTCTTCCTTCTTATGTTGACAGTCATTTCATCGACTGAGAATCACAGTCAGTCCTTTCCCCTCTATTCTCTTCATTCCCTTTTTCAGCTGCCCATGCAGTGTGTTTCGGTGCCTTCATCATCTCTTCTCTTATGTATATGATTCTTTCGACTTGGTTGTATTCATATTCTGGTAGAAGAAGGGCCTTCTCCACAAGCATTGTCAGTCTCTCCCTCTCTCTCAACTATTCATCTCTTTCTATACAGGGAGAAGCTTCATTCGAGTACAAGTGTCTGGCCTCTTCCCTTTCCTTCATCTCAGTCGTTGTGGCAGCCTATCTCTATTACAGACACAATACCTATTGTGAACCTGGAGTGTACACTCTCTTTGCCTTCTCAGGTCAGTCTTTATCAGCAAATGCAGTTCCAATGAAAACACCTTCAGAGTACATGATAATTGTAACGAATATCGCCTTTCATTCGACATTGTACTTGGACTTCCATGGGAAGAGTCTGAGTATTCGGTCTTCCTCTCTAGGAGATCAATACGAGATGCTTCTTCCTACTCTTATAGATAAGGATACATGAAATAAGTATAGATAAGGATGATTCCACTAAATGAAATATCACTTGAACTGATGTAATCATTGTGATCATACTGTATTACCGTGTTGTGTCTTCTCTTCTCTACCGGTGTTCAATTGGGTATCATTTACCGCGTTTTGTGATATTCTATTGTCTTTCTTTGCATAAGTTAGGCAACGATTCCTTTATTCCCTTTCACTGTTTGATGCTTGAAGTTCTTTTGTTGGGTATGACTCGAATAAAGAAGTTGCATTTCACTGTAGATGCTTTGTGGAATTGCGTCTACATCGCAGATTGTACTTATTTGAGGAAATTTAAGCTATTCTATGAATAATTTCATTTAAAATTTTTATTCAGTATGGCTTGATAATTTTAAAAAAAGATCTCAATCAATAAATTTGATGAATTCAGATGGTATTCTTCTCCTGTGATGCATGCAACGAGTCACTGAAAAAGAATCAGGCAAGTGTTTGTCTTCTGTCTACCGTAATCCTTCCATTTAAGGTGCAAACTCATACTTATCGATGTCGTTCCGATGCCTACTCTTGTATTGACTGTCAACAAGTATTCACGTCAGTCAACATCTTCTTCTCCTCTCAGTATCTCATTCAGTCGTACCTCGTATGCCCAACACGTTAAGTGTATCAGTGAAAATGAGAAGTATGGAGGAAAAGGATACGTGGCCAAGGAGAACAAAGTATTAGAATATCTTTCAATCTATTCATCTAGTTGTTAAGGGAGAGGCCAAACAGAATGCATGGTGTGACCAAGTGGAAAGAGCAATTGATGCTGTACCCGATGGACAATTGAAGGATCTACTCAAGAATATTCAGGGATACTCGAATATTCCTCGTAAGGTGAATCTCTTTGAATGTACACAAGTATTTGTTATGATTAGTGAAGAGAGACTATTCCCTTCCCCTTTTGAAGTGGTCAAACTCACTCAAGATTGATAAATTTCCCCGTCACAGCTTACAAATGAAAGACGTGGTGAAGGGCAGTGTGTGGACTTAGATCCTTTTCACAAAACGACATCTCATTTGGCATCTGCACATTTGATAGCCCCGCTGTCCTGCATTGTAGAGACGACCGGGCCATGAAAGGTGCGGACACGAAATGAGATATCATTCTGCTAAGAGAATGCAAGTGGTTACTGTAAAGAAGAGTAGCTGTAGAAGTGAAAGAATATATTTGAGGAGGCCAAGTTCATCAACTTCCTATCGAATTCACTTCGAATTCGGAGTAAAGATCTGTGTGTGAAGGCATGGAAGGCCATTGCTGAAGAAGCAGCGAAGATCAAAGCAGAAGAAGAGGAAGAGGAGAAAAAGAAGAAGGTAAGGAGAGGAGGGGAAAGGGAAGAAGAGATGGTTATAGGAAGAAGAGAAGGAGAAGGAAGATGAAAAGAAGGAAGAAGAGAAAGAGATTGTGGATGAAGTGACAACTATCTCCACTCCATTCAAATGGAAGGCTACCATCAAGAGAAAGTTGAAAGAGGCTGGAGGAGAGGTTCTTTACTGTTGTTATCACTTGGTAATAAGTAGAGTCATTTGAGATGAAAGTGAAGAAATTGCGGAAGGTTGTAATGGAAGAATTCATATCGAGTAGAGGAGAAGAGGAAGAAGTCGATGGGGGAATATTCGAAGAGAAACTACAAAAGGCAGGAATAACACTGGAAGGAAAGGTTGCCTCTCTTGTTAAGTGAATATCATTAGGTTATTGATCTATCTAGCCTCAATTGTTCATCTCACATTCACTTGAATGCTCTCATTTACTCTACGTTGTATGTCCCCACTAAAGATAATGAATGATCTTGGTTTGTTGCCCCCTTTTTAGACTCGTTGTTGATTGTTATTGAATGTGCACAATGTTCTTGTTATGTGCTTTGTTATGATTAATGGATGAAACTTTCAATGGCACAAGGAAAGAAAATTGATCATTGAAAGTTGTTGAGGAGAAGTGAGATCAATGTATGAAGAATGATTCCCCAATAGAAGAATGAGAAAGAATGAAAGCAAGCAATCCTTCCACACACAACTCAATTACAATGTAGAAACATCAGAAGGGAATCCTGAGGAAGGAGACATCTCGTCGAGACTGGAATTGTTCCATGAAGATTAGGATTTCTGAATCGGTAGTAGAGTGCATTTCCCATTCGTCTAATCTCCGCTGAACGGTTGTCTCTACGAGCGATAGGCAACCGCTCCAAGTGGATTAGACGAATGAGAAATGCACTTAATTACCGTTTTAGAAACCCTAGTAGAGACAACAGTTCCGCAAAAATTAGACAAATGGGAAATTCACGTCGTTATGGATTTTGAAACTAATGAATATAGACAATCTCATTGTGATTTGTTGCAATTTGGTCTTTCCTTGGGAAAGACTGCAATGATTCTAATCAAAGGACCAGATGGAGAATGGGAGTGAGGAGAAGGATGACAGCTCTACAGAGAATAGTTATTCTACCATGGCATCTTTATGTCATTTTTTATCTGTGGAAATATGACCAATCCGATACTCAGAGCTAGGCAAGAATGGAATTATTTACATGATAACTCTTTCCTTGCAGCTATCTGGATAGGGAATCAGTCATCAAGTCTTCGACTGTTAAATCAACAAGGACGACTCTTTCTGGAATGTCATACTATTTTCCCTGGCTGACTTTCCCAATCCCTCCACTGTATTCTCTTCAGAATTTGACTGAAGACTGGTATTCCCTCTTTCCTTCCCTTCTGAGAAACTATGCGTTCAACAGAAGTTAATTTCTATTGAATAGGGTAGTCGTTTTATCAATTTCATGTTGCTCAACAATATCGTCTCTAGTTTTCAGTGCACTCTTTGTCTGTGTACATGTCAGACCTATTGCATGTATGTCAATTGTGAATTGTGTACTGTTAGTACTAATTCGTTCCATCTCCATCCTCATTCCTTTCAGACTTCTCCCTTCATTTCTCGAGTCTCTCTCCATCCATTCTGTAGCTTATTTCTCATTTCTCAATTGTGAGTATCTTGTTGTTCCTTTGACTATTCGTCCTTGTACCTTTCAAGTGATGCAATTACATAGTTGAGTGTGACCCGAGAGGGACAATTTCAATTGCCACACTTGGTCAATCTATACAGACAATGAAGAGATTCAACAATCTTAAGTTGTATGACAAATGGGCCTCCATCTTCATCATACAGTTGTACCCAATCAAATGAGACGGACACATACATCGATTGTCCATTCAGTTGTATGTCTGTGGGAATCAGTCTCGTCATTCCTCCATTCTCTCATTCACTCATCAAGGTTCTATTCAACATTTGTCACGAAAGTCAAAGATGTGAGAGTCGAAGCAGGAAAAAGGAAGGCAAATTGGACCATGAAGGTTGCAGTGATGGTCAATGAAAAATGGGCTAGAAAGGTGCTTTTCTGGTCCCCCC